>JACEIK010011366.1:1292-24822 GCA_018107945.1 Datura stramonium
TTTGCTCCAACAACTACAAGGTACTTTTTTTTTCAATTTTTTTCATCATTTTTCTCTGTCTTTCTTCTCTGACTCACACTTCGTATCCCTTCAACCATTAAGATTTCAAAATTTTGAATTCTCCAAGTTCTTAAAAATTTGAAGAACCCTCATCTTCTCCTATAAAAGAAGATAGATGGTGAGGGAAAAAATGAATGGGGAACACACACAACCACACACGGCAATACAACCACCTATGCACATTCACACAATTACACACAGAGGCAAAGACAATAGATGGATAAAGAAAGATACACCAACACACACAGACACAAAAAACTGATTTATCCCCTTCTCTCTTAGTTTTATAGTTTTTTTTCTTCTTCCACATACTACTGCTCTTACTGTCCTGTTCTGTTGCTACACTTGGACTCGGAAAGCTAGCCTAAGACTTGAAAACATACAACCTCAATCACTGCATAACACAAGGTAAATTTTATCCCATCTTAACTACATTATTTTTAATTTTGCAATTCATTGATTGTGTTTGGAATGACTCTAGCTGTTTTAGTCAGACTAATTGTGAGTACAAAAAAGTAAAACTGATGTTCCGTGATTTTACGACACTTTCGACGCTTAAAACCAAGAAATATGCACATTCTGGGTATGTTTATATAGATATGATGTGTTTGTATTAGGTGTTGTAGGAAAACAGGTCCAGAACGGGAAATGGGCAAAGTAAAGTAATAATGGACAAAAAATGTAGGCTGCTACCCAGGTCATGAGTCGTTGTCCCAATGAACGACTCCTTCCTGTAGTCGTGGAGAAGAGAAGGAATTTTATAAAGAAGATACAGTATACCTCACGAGTTGATGGCACGACTCGTTACATCTGGTAATGAGTCATTATGATAGTCGTGGAGACTGGGAGGAAAAATTCTGAAGAATGCCCAGTGAAGACAACGAGAGACATAATGAGTCGTCAGGTGAAGTGATGACTTGTCATCAGATACTGTGGGCATCCGTCAAGTGCATTGGAGTATTTGGTGAGCCATGGACACGAGGTACCTAAAGACTCGTGCCCAGGCCTAACAAGTCGTTAGGTGACCCGTCACCAGGACTGGACAAGCTGGTGAGAACGAGTCAAATTCACTGGCCACGACTCATTGGGAGACCCAACGAGTCGTTACTTGGACCATTACCCTTGCCTACCTAGAGTCCGTTTTTAGTTAGGAAAAGTGTTATTTGGGACTATAAATATAATATTTAGGTTTATTTTTCGAACACTGTTTATTTTACCACTTTTCACGTAAATTTTGATGTTGTTAACGATCCTTCTTGGCTCAAGAAACAAAGTTTGTAATTTTGTTCTTGAGTTTGAGAATTAAACAACATTGAAGTTTTATTCATCGATTTTGGATATTTATTCAATTCACGTGGTTTTCTTCTACGAATCTTTGTAAGTTACAATTATTATTTCTTCTATATTTTTTAATTGTAATTATTCAAATATGAGTAGCTAAACCTATAACTAGGATTGTGAGAACCATGATAAATTAACACACATAGGTAAAACACTTAGTGATTCTTGAATGGGGTTTTATGCATGTATTATTTTTTCCTTTGTTTTAATTATTTCTTAATGGTTGCAAACGCTGGAATTTGCCTTTTTCTTACTTACCAGATCAAGGGGGTAGTGAATGGGAAAAGGGATTAACAACAGAGATTTGAGGCTATCAACCCTCATCTAATAGCTTGACCTTGTCCAGGAATAGCTAATCTGATATTAAGGGTAAGGGTTAATTAAGCATACACCCATATACAGACCAAGTTCCGTGGGGATAATCATCTAGATAGGAGACCAACCATTTAGGTGAATTTAACTTATTAATATTGCATGGTAAACACTGGAATAGATCACTAGTGTAAAAGCCTTGTGGTTATGAAGTCATGGGAAACACAATCCTAGTCACTTTATTGATCAAATACAACCAAAATTGATTTAAAACTCTACTCTTGTTTATTATTTTATTTTCAAATCTCCTCCCCCCCAGGATATAAGTAAGAAAATAGTATTAGCCAAACCATTAACTCAAGTTCTTGTCATATTCCTTGTGGGATTCGACTCCAGCCTTTGTTGGGTTCTATATTTGACATCGACCGCTTTATATCTTATTACGAGGTGTAATTTAGGCGACATCAAATTTTGGCGCCATTGTCGGGGAATACGGCCAAGGCTTTTGTTAATTGTATTTGCTTTACTGTTGGTCTTTATTTCCTTTTTATTTTTCTGTTGTTGTTTTTGTTATTAACAGGTCTTAGGTTCGTGCATGCCCAGTACTAGGAGCCAAGGAAAATCCCTGGTTCAAATTGATCACGAACTTGAACAAACACTACGAAATCTGAGGAGAATGGCCAACGTATAAGAGCAAGAGATAGTGGATCAGGCTACAACTAGGATGTTGGTGGAGGAGCAACCTCGGGCAAGAGAGTGAGAGTTAGCAAGGGTTGCTGAAGAGCAACACCTAGCTTCCGAAGTAGAGTGAGCTAGAAGGAACAGAGGTCCAAATCAGCAGACACACTGGTATTTTGATAAGGATGATGATGCTGATATTGACGCAGCCGGTGCCACTAGAGCTATTATCCCTCCCCTTTTGCCTGCTGGGGAAAAGTTTGATATTACCAGTGCTATGATCCAACTGCTCAACATGAAGGGGATATTTGCAGGTCATGCAATTGATGATGCACATACTCACTTGGCTAATTTCGTGGGTATCTGCAAAGCATACAAACAACTGGGAGTGAGTCAGGATGCGATACAGCTGAGGTTATTTCCCTTTTCATTAGGGAGTGAGGCAATGCTCTAGTTGGCGGAACTACCCAACGATTCTATCACTACATGGAGGGAGTTGAAAAAAGCTTTACTTAAAAGGTTTTTCCCATATTTCAGAGCTTTGCAGCTGAAAGATGAGATATATAACTTCAAGAAATTAAGTTCTGAGGCACTTCATGAGACATGGTTGAGGTTCAACAAGAAGCTCACAAGGGTACCCAACCATAGGATCCCAGATGATGCATTGTTGGAAATTTTCTATTGGTCTCTAAATGCTAACACCAAGGTGGTGGCTGATACTGTTTCTAGCGGAACATTCATGAGTCATAATTATGCTAAAGCTGTTGAGCTACTTGACAGAATCACTAAAACCAACCGTACATGGCACACAAGAGAGTCAGAGACTCCGGTTGGTTCTTATGCAGTAGGTATGACTGCGGAACAGAGAAGGAAGGATGAAGAGCAAGATCAGGATATTGCTGAAATAAAGACCACAATCAGGATGCTTGCTAAGCATTTGATGGGAGCCGAGGCTGAAAAGGTGAATGTTGTGGGTCCTTAGGGAAAGGCCCCAAGAAATGATAGAGGTGAATTAGAATCTGAGGAGGAAGCTAATTATCTGAATGATCAAGGGGCGGTTTTCCGGACTAACACCCAAGGGTCTAACCAAGACTCTTGGCGTCAAGGTTAGGGGAGCCAAAGTCGAAACTACTACAGAGATAACAATTACAACCGAGGCCAATACATAGACAATGGAGACTGGAAAAAGCGGGAGGAGTACAAGAATGACAGAAGCAGTCTATATGTTCCTTCAAGGAACTGTGAGCCAGAGTCTAGTGGTTCAAGGGTGGAAGACATGTTGTCCAAGGTACTTAAGAAGATGGAGGTGACATATGGCCATTTCAAGGAGCTCCGCGCTGATATTTCTGGTATGAACCAAAAGGTGGAATCACATGCTGTGGCCATTAAGTAGATTGAGTAGCAGCTGAGTCAGATGTCTGTTGCGATGAACCAGAGGCATAAAGGCACACTTCCTTGCAATACAGTTCAAAATCCAAAAAATGGCAGTCATTGCATGGCGGTCACTACTAGGAGTGGGAAGGCGACAGTTGATCCTTCGAGGCCAGTTGTGATTGATGAGACAGTAGAGCCCTTAGTGATTGACGATGATAGGATGGCAGATTCTGAGGATCAGACTTTGTTTGATGATTCAGTGGAGAAGACCACTCGTAGTAATGCAAAGGAGCAAGGATCTAGCAAAGAGAAGGATAAGGAGGTACCACAAAAGATCACACCTATTCCTAGACCTCCTCTCCCTTTTCCACAGAGGTTGAAGAAAAAGGTCGAAGATGGGAAGTATCACAAATTCATCTCCATGTTGAAATAATTATCTGTGAACATCCCATTAGTTGAGGCACTTGAGCAGATGCCCGACTATGATAAATTCATGAAGGACCTTGTCACTAGAAAGAGGACCGTAAGCTTCGAACTTGCATATAATTTGCACCACTATAGTGCAATAGCATCCCGTTCTCTTGTTCAGAAAAAGGAAGACCCTGAAGCTTTCACCATGTCGTGCACTATTGGAGCCTTTAATTTTGCTAAGGCACTATGTGATTTGGGTGCTAGTATTAACTTGATGCCGCTAGCAGTGTTCAGATAGTTGGGCATGGGAGCCCCCAAACCGACTACAATGCGGTTTTTGATGGCAGATCGTATAGTGAAAAATTCAGTGGGAATTTTCTATGATGTTCTAGTGAAGGTGGAGTCCTTTATATTTCGGTCGATTTTGTCATTATGGACTGTGAGGTGGATTTCGAGGTCACCATTATCTTGGGGAAACCATTCCTCGCCACCGGACGTGCTCTTGTAGATATGGAAACCAGAAAGCTGAAATTTCAATTGAACAATGAGGAGGTGACATTCAACGTATGCCGATCCATGAAGCAGCCAAATGACATGAAAGTGGTCTTAGTAATTGATGTTGTGGAACCTGAGTTTCCAATTATGCCCATAGAATAGTTAGTTATTCTTGACGATTTAGTTGCAGTTTTGATGAATGTTGGTGCTGAGGAAATCCATGGGGGTGAGATGATAGTAAATGCACTTGCTGCTATGGGGTCATACACCTATGCTCCAAATAAGATTGATCTTGACCTGAAGAATCGGGTGACCCACCTGCCAAGCCATCTATTGAGGAGCTTCCGTCTCACTTGCGGTATGTATTTCTGGGAACTGGTAAAACTTTACTGGTCATTGTTTCAACTGAGTTCGAGGAATGGAAAGTGGAGGCTTTGGTCTCCATTATGAAGAGATATAAAAAAGCCATCGAGTGAACATTGCAGATATTTTTGGAATCCCAGCCGGTATTTGCACTCATAAGATTTAGCTAGAGCCAGATTGTATTCCAAGTATTGAGCATTAGTATAGGTTGAATCCACCTATGCAAGAGGTGTTCAACAAGGAAATCATCAAGTGGTTGGATGCGGGTGTGGTTTATCCTATTGCTGACAGCAAATAGGTGAGCCCAGTTTAGTGTGTACCGAAGAAGGGAGGAATCACGGTGGTCTCAAATGCTAACAATGAGCTCATTCCACTAAGGTCAGTCACTGGTTGGAGAGTATGTATGGATTATAGGAAGTTGAACCATTGGACTTAGAAAAATAACTTTCCTATGCCATTCATAGACCAGAATTTAGACTAACTTGCAAGCAGAGAATGGTATTATTTTCTTAATAGTTATTCTGGGTACAATCAAATATCAATAGCCCCTGAAGACAAAGAGAAGGCCACTTTCACCTGTCCATATGGTACTTTTTCTTTCAAGAGGATGCCATTCGGGTTATGTAATGCGCCTGCCACTTTTCAGCGTTGCATGATGTCCATATTTTCTGACATGGTGGAGGACACCATTGAAGTCTTTATGGATGACTTTTCGGCAGTGGGTGATTCATTCGATGACTAGTTAGCTCATCTGAGCAAGGTGCTTCAGCGATGTGAAGAGACCAACTTGATACTTAACTGAGAAAAGTGTAATTTCATGGTCAAAGAAGGTATAGTTCTAGGCCATAATATTTTTGGTAAGGGTATTGAGGTGGACAGGGCCAAGATCGAAGTAATTGCTAGTCTACCACCTCCAATTTCTGTGAAAGGTTTTTGAAGCATTTTGGGTCATGTAAGGTTTTATAGGAGATTCATCAAGGACTTCTCAAAGATTGCACATCCTTTGTGTAAATTTCTTGAGAAAGAGGTGAAGCTTGTTTTTGATGAGGCATGTTTGACGGTGTTTGAATTCCTAAAAGAGATATTAACCACTGCCCCAATTATAGTGGCACCTAACTTGTCTCACTTGTTCGAGGTTATGTGTGATGCTAGCGGAGTGTCCCTGGGAGCTTTGTTGGGTCAGAGGCGTATAAAGATTTTCCATCCTATTTATTATGCTAGAAAGGTTCTTAATGCATCTCAAAAAATTACACCATGACAGAACAGGAGTTGTAGGCTGTAGTTTTTGCATTCGAGAAGTTTCGGGCATACTTGCTTGGAACTAAGGTGATAGTTCATAGAGATCATGCAACTTTGAGATATCTTATGGAAAAGAAGGATGCAAAGTCACGATTAATTCGATGGGTTCTACTTCTGCAATAGTTCGAGTTCGAGATAATAAAAGACTGGAAAGGGACCGAAAAACAGGTGGCAGATCACTTATCAAGATTGGAACCAGATGCAGCACTTCGTGATGAGCTTGACATAGATGATGCATTCCCCGAAGGGCAGGTTTTAACTACTTCACAGGATCTCATCCCATGGTTTGCAGACTTTTCTAATTATCTGGTGAGTGATGTTTTACCAGAGAACTTATCTTTTCACCAGCGGAAGAAGTTCATGTCTGATGTGCAGAAGTTTTTTTGGATGAGCCTTACTTATTCGGCATATGTGCTGATGGGGTTATTCGGAGATGCGTGCCCGAGGCGGAGATGTTAAGCTTACTGGAGGCTTGCCACTCATCCCCTATTGGGGGTCACCACAACGGGATTCGCATAGCCCACAAAATTCTGCAATGTGGGTACTATTGGCCAACCATTCATAGGATACGCATGATTTTGAAAAGGCATGTGATGCATGCCAAAGGTAAGGAGGAATATCACAGAGACATGAGCTTTCTCTTACTCCTATCCTTGTAATTGAGTTTTTTGATGTGTGGGGCATTGATTTCATGGTCCCATTTGTGAGATCTAACAAGATGAAGTACATACTGGTTGCTATGGACTATGATTCAAAATGGGTGGAGGCAATTGCGCTTCCAAATAATGAAGGGAAGAGTGTCACAACATTCTTAAAGAGGAATATTTTTGCTAGATTTAGGACTCCCAGAGCCATCACTAGTGATGAGGGTTTGCACTTCTGTAATCGGTTGTTTTGGATATTATTGGAAAAATATGAGGTGTAACACAGGGTGGCAACACCCTATCATCCGCAATCTAGTGGGCAAGTTGAAGTCTCCAACCGGGAAATAAAGACCATCTTCGCTAAGATCTATAAATGCTAACCAGACAGATTGGTCTAGGAAGCTAGATGATGCTTTATGGGCTTATTAGACCACATTCAAGACTCCTATAGGTATGTCTCCACATCAGCTTGTATATGGGAAAGCATGTCATCTTCCAATTGAACTTGAGCACAAAGCTATGTGGGCGCTCAAGAAGCTGAATTTGAACTAGAGCGAAGCTGCAAACTTGAGGCTTGATTAGTTGAATGAGCTAGATAAATTTCGTTTGAAAGCTTATGAAAGTTCTAAAATTTATAAACTAAGGATGAAAATTCAGCACAACCGGAAGATTGAGAAGAAAGAGTTTAGCCTGGGTGATATGGTGTTATTATTCAATTCTAGGCTTTGCTTGTTTCCTGGCAAGTTGAAGTCCAAATGGTTGGGGCCTTTTCGAGTGGTTCAAATATTCTCCCATGGGGCAATTGAACTGGAAAACCATGAAGGAGAGCGATGTAAAGTCAATGGTCAACGAGTGAAAGCATATCTGGGGAAGAGAGAAGAAATAAAGCTGGTGGATCTTTGGGCTCTGGGTGAAACCTAAGTAATCTAGGGATTTGCGTCACGATACGACGTTAAATTAGGCGCTTCATGGGGGGTAAACCATGGGGTTTTTTTGGTGAAGTCTGAGTAGTCAAAATACCCGCGTCGTATCGCGATGTTAAATCAGGCGCTTCTTGGAAGGCAACCCAAGTTGTAATTGTAATAAAAATATAGTGTTCACATGTGTTGATGTGTGCAGGTGATTAATATGGGAAATTTGAAATTGAAACCAAAAATCTGAACTTAAGTTACAGGTGCCCAAAAGCACTGAACGAGTAGTCATCAGACATAACGACTCGTTAAGTGGATCGTGGTCACTGCCACATAAAATAGTGAAGACAACAGTTGACCAAATGAGTCATTTCCAGTGACAACGAATCGTGGGGTCTTCCATCAAGTCTACTGGATTAAAAAGGGATTTAAGTTATAAAAAGAAGCAATGAGAGACTTAACGAATCGTGGGTACACCCAATGATTCGTCAAGTGACCCGTTAAGAAGCCATTGTAATGCCATCAGAGTTTCAAGATCTACGACTCATCACACGACTCGTTGGGTACCACCACAAGTCATTAGGTCCCAGGTAAGATTTTGATATGCGTAATTGAATGAAAGACCCACACGAATCATGGCCACGACTAACGACCCCTTACGTGGGTCTTGTCTTACTGTAATTAAAATGTTCCACCCAACCTCACCCATGTACCAAAAGGGGTAATTTAATTTCAAATCGTATTAAAACACTCCAATTTTTCCCACTCAAACCCCTCAAAAAATCAAAACCAAACACTCTTAAGCAAGTTTCTCACCTCCTATTCTCCCAAAACATCACTCACAAGAAATAATTCAAAATTGCACTTAAGTTCACAAAGGCATGATAACTCTACTAGATATTTATAGCTTACTCTACATCTTCATCCTCATCCTCAAACATTGTGAGTATCTAAATTCTTAGAATATAATTATTGCCTGACCTATGCATCTCTGTAGACATCATACTGTTTGATCTATGATTCATACCGGCAGAAAACCTTAAGTTGCTTTGATTTTTGTTACTCATGATTAAAATTTAAATCAATGTTATATGAAATATGGTTGTTGTGCTGTTGGGATTGAAAATGCTAAGTGATGATGAACGTGGTGTGAGTTATTTTAAACCATTGGAAGTAAACTCTTGAGCACGAGCCATGTAACGAGTCGTTGTATCACCTCACGACTCGTTGTGTAGCTCGTCCTAAGTAGGAAATGGGATATGCAGACGAGTGTACCTCACGACTGGTATAACGAGTCTTTGCCACAAGTAACGACTCATTGTGACCAGTTGTTAAGTCCACTGGTCCAACAAAGAAAAAAATAACCTACAGACAACGAGTGACCTCACAAGTTGTGGCCAGTGGCAACGACTCGTTGAGTCCCTCGTTCTGCCTGCAGGGACACAATTAAAAGTTGATTTTGTTTCATCTCATTTTGCATACTAACCGTTATTCCACAGGTAGAATGGCACCGAAAGGTACACCAAAGAAGGGTCCAGCCAAGAAACAGGTGCCAGAGAGGAGTCAGCCATCATATCGCATACTTAGGGACGTGCCCTCCTCCTCCAAAGAGTTAAGTGGCTTGGTGGAGGAATATGAAGTTTCAGAAGAGAAGCTTCAGAGGAGATCCACTAGGGCTAGGACACAACGCCCTACAAATCCCACAACCCTGGTTGATTCTCCTACCCCTCTTGCAAGAGACCGACCAAGCCGAGCAAAAGAGAATGTTGGGGCCACGGTCCTGATTGCTCCCAAGGGCACCACAGCTGTGACAAACGTAGAAGTTGTTGATGAGTCACGTGCTCAACAGGGGAGCACAGATGATGAGTTGACAGAGATATCAAATACATCTAATGATCAACAGGTGAGGCGATGGTGCGCTCGAGGTATGCAGGCCATTTACAACATGGACATTTCTCCGAATGAAAAAGGCCATCAAAAGAGGAGCATCTATGAGGAGCCCAGACTGGTCACCATAGGGCTCAAGGACCTCCCCGAGCTGCAAGAATTGTTTGATAGCTACAGGTTTTGGTGGTTAACTGAGCCATCGGGGAGCTATAGCCTTTGCCTGGTTAGAGAGTTTTATGCTGCCTACGCAGCCACATTACATATCTGGCTTTCGGAGGCCAAGACTGGAAGAAGGCCCGCATTGACACAGGTGTTGGTTCGGGAGACGCCTGTAGACATCTCTAATAGGACCATCTATAGACTTCTCTATGGTCCAGACTATCATGCCCCGATGAATACAGACGAGTTCGATCATAGACTCTTATAGCTAAAGAATGTCAAAACCAAGAAGCTGAACAGTGAAGAACGAATCAGGTAGTACACTTGGTTGTCACGCGTTAGTGCCACAAGGGGTCTGCTGGTTGAGTGGTTACATGGCACCGAGTCACAAATAAAAAAGGCCACATTGAACTTTCAAGCTAAATTCTGGTGGTCATTGGTTTGGCACAGGCTGGTACCGACCAGAAATGACAATGTGCTTTCACCTGATAGAGCTGCACTGGTAGCTAGCATTATGGAAGGGTACGCCATAAATTTCCCGCGATACATTGCTGAAGAGATTCTAGAGCGGGAGATAGTAGAAATCACTACCATTCCCTTTCCATGCCTCATTGATCGATTATGTCAGGAGTCAAAAGTGCCAAAACTGCAGTTGATTGATAAGCGAGTGGTGGTCCATAAGATCACCGATATCGGGCTGATAAGAGATGAGACAAACCCAATATCAAGAGCGAGGAGTCAGTCTGCCGCATCCACTGGAGAAACATTATTGGCGGAGGCATTGAGCAGTAGTATGTAGAGTAAGGCTGCATTGTTTACTGAGATTGCGGCAGAGCCCACAGAGGCCAGAGAGACTGGTAGCTAGCCCGAGGCTATAGATGCAACCACATTCCCGCACTTGCTGAGGTTCTATTGCGCCCCAGCGCATGCGCAAGCGTACGCGATCGTACAAGTAATACAGTAGCCCTTTTTCAGAGCCAGATGTCAAACCCACAGGGACTGGACTAATTCAGCGAATTATCAGGTTCAAGTGTTAAATTAACCTTCACAAGTGTTGATTGTAGAAATTTTGGAAAATTCTAATTAAATTTATGGGTAATCATAAAATAATCGATAAACAATACAAGAAGCAACTAGAGTTAAGGCCTAATAATCATGCAATGCTGCAATTCACAATGGTTCGAGTATGAAAACTTTAGTTGTTGTCTCAAATAGTTAAAATGCAGCGTTCATGGTATTTCGATCCTCTAGACACGACAAACTAGTCTCACACCTACATCGTTGAGCAGGGATGTGACGTTCTAATTCGTGAGCAATTTAACTACGTGGATGTGGTTTACGGAGTTTGTGCCCTTGATTATGGACTTTAGTACAAATCATTTAACCTGACATAGCTTCACAACTACTTCAACAAGCGGTGGTGTGACAATTCTAAGTCGGTGTCTAGCTCATCCCATTTTAGTAACCAAGCAAGGCAAATTAGGTATAATTTCTATCCTAAACGCTAATCCTATCGTAAAGATAAGAACTTGCTCCCTACATTCTTGTGTTCTAGCTTAGGGTTACTCTTTCGAGCTTTTACCTAAGTGTGAAGAGTTTCTTTTCATGGTGATAAAGCATAAAAACAATAATAATAAAGAATGTAAGACAAAACAACAACTAAAAACACAAACCAACGAAGAATTCCTACATTTACAATCATATCATGTGGCCTCAACCCTAGAGGAAAGGTTTTATCCACTCATGTTCGTAAAAATACTTAAAAACATGATTAAAGTAGAGTACTTACAAGAATAGATAAAAGAGAATGAAAATTAGTGAACCCTAGGTAGAGTTCTTCCTTTCTCCCTTCGCTCCTTTCCGTTGTTCTCAAAATATTTCGTGATAAAATGATTTTTGGAGCTAAGTGTCCTATTTATACTAAGTGAGAATTTACAAAAATTGGTCGTGGTTGAAATAGCTCCGTGTAACTGACCTGGTCGTGCCAATCTTGCTCTGTGACACAGAGCAAACGCGCATGCGCACTGGAAAACTCGGCAGTTGCATGTTAAGGGCGCAAGCTATGCGCGATGCCTGGCAGGGCACGACCAATCTTGCGCGCGGCGCTCAGCATGACACATCCACTGGCGTGCAGTATGTCATGGCATGGCATGGAGCCAACACGCAGGTGCACTACCCAGCTACTTCTCGCACGCACTCCTGCCTACGTGACACGGTGCCCATCGCGGCAATCTCTTGCCGTGGCACGCTGCAGGTTGTGATCAAAGCACTTCCATGTTTTCTTCATGCCATCTTCCTTGCACTTAATCCTGAACTTCCTTTATCTTCATGCATCATCATATTAAGCTCATACTTTGCATTTTTCACCTTCAAAACAAAGAGCTAATCACATTGGTTAATTATGCATGAGTTTATGCAAAATCACATGAGAATATAATTAATTAAATTGACAAACACGCCTTAACTAAGTTATAAAATAGCACTTGAGAACGTAATTATGCCCAAGATCACTACCCCACACTTAAAGCCTTGTTCATCCTCGAACAACTTTATTACATCTCATGTACATGAAGAACTTACACATAACTAATTTAAGCAAGACAATTCAAGCTAAGGGTACAACGATTTTTTTTAGATGGCAAGTTAAAAATGTAGCATGAAAGATATAACCATTAAAATCAAATATAACTATGTTAAGACTTCCTAGCCTCAAGAATCGACTCTCAAACTCGACAAACTCATGCAAATTAACCAATCAAGAAAACCGACATGAATTCTATCCTTCATCAAACATGTGCCCTCACACAAGAGAGTTACCCATTTTTGCTCATATGTTTTCAAATTATAACCTGTATGGGTATATGAATAAGAAATACACTCACTCTCAAAAAGAGTTCACATGAAACATGTATTGACCCATAAGCTTTCCTTTAGTGTTTTACTCCACTAATTTAGGAATGTTTGAACGTAAGATCAAATAGGACTTAATGGTTTTTAATGTAAGAAAAGGGACAGGTAGGTACTATTCTTTGAATGGGTAACTATCTTCCCTAAGAGCTTTTAATACATCACACTTTCATTATGAATATCTATCCTCTTACTTCTCCTTTATTCTTTTCAACTCTCATTTTTCCTCTTTGTTTCCCCATTTCTTTAGGCATACTTAAGCTATTAGTAAGGAATACTTAAGCAATTTTTTTGCTCTTTTCTTCTTTTACTCCCTACTAACTCTTATTCATTTTTAAACAAGTGCACCTATAGTCTTTTCTTCAACTCCCACACTACTCTTTTCCTTCTTCTTCCAACTCCTCACTCCTTAACTCTCTTGCATTTTTCACTTAAGCGCTTAGGGATTTTGGATAAAATTCAAGGCTATTGAAAAGAAGGGGTTAAGCTCATTTTGTGGCTAGCAAAGAATTGGCTAAAGGCTCAATGGAGCTAACTAGGATGAGACATTCAAGGTAGGTAAATCGAGGAATAAAAATTAGGCTCATTCAAAGAAACGCCTAAATCATTTCCTACAATTGAAATCCCTCATTTCATTTTGTATACACACTAGGCAAGTTCTAGACACTACACAATAGCATGAAATATTCAAAAACCTTACACACATAGCACATGCTCAATTCAAGACAAATTCAGTAGACTTCTTATCTACGATAATCACAAAAATTCAAGATTAAGCTTTCAAGCACATAGAGTCATATTCAAGAGTCTAGGTGTCTCAACAGAGTTATTAAATTGCTAGCATGCTTCAAAATTTACAACACTTGCATCTCAAAATCATGCATAGCACATAAAAAGAACATCAAGTCATCAATCAGCTAAGGGTTCAAAAACAAAAACCTATTGACTAATTTTCCCTCAAGACGGTCGTCATCCATCCATCGCTGGGAAAAGTCCCTAACTATGACTAAAAATAGCTATGTACAGACAAAGAAAAATTTTATTCATTGGTCCAAAGTGCCCCCCTTCAGAAAAGAACCGAAAGAAAAACCAAAGGATGGGTGAATTATGCTCAACTTTTAACTTTTTGATCAAACAATATCATACCAAGCACCAATTTGACCCGAATTCATTAAGCATAAAATTTTGAAATTCCCCTCACCCTATACTTGAATCATGCTATGTCCCCAGAGAATCGAACAAGAATACTACAAGGGTGAGAAATAATCCCTGAAGCCTCTTAGGCCTAGATAACAACATGTTTTTCTTCATTTTTTTCACAGGTAGGTCATCGACCCCACACTCATCCTCTTTTATGCTCCTTAGCTTTTACTTCCTCGGGTACTCAGACTTCCCTTGCTTCTATGCTTACCAAAAAAACAAACAATAACAAGTGAAACTTAACAAAACCTACACAAACTAAAAAGAACGGGTACCTGTGGTACTCTTGGGTTGCCTCCCAAGCAGCGCTAATTTTACATTGTGGCACGACGTAGACTATCCTTCTTAAGATATCCCCAAACCAGTGTTCCCTTTCGAGAACCATGTTTTTCCCTTTTTTTTATTTTTTGAGGGAACAACCTCCACTCTATCCCTCTCTTCTTCCAACTTCTTCTTTAACTTAAGCCCTCCATCAAATTCGAGCTGAAATGTGATCATCTCCTGCGGTAGTGGACTCATAAAATCTTCCACCCCACGCTTAGCATCTGAAAACACACTAACCTTACAAAGGTCTCTATAGTGTGTAGGTGGGTTGATTTCTTGGTACACTCTGAATAGCTCTTCTTCATCATCAACCCTCATTTTAAGGGCCCCTGCTCTTATATTTATAGTTGCTCCTCCAATGGCCAAGAATGGCCATCCCAAGATCAGGAGTACCTTTTCATCAACTTTAAAGTCAAGTATAATGAAATCAACGGGTATAATGAACTTACCCACTTTGATGATAAGGTCCTCAATTATTCCCTCTAGCGCCACTGTGGACTTGTTTGCCAGCCATAACATTACTCGTGTTGGCCTCGGCTGACCCAACCCCAAGGTGTTAAACAAAGATAGGGGCATTAGATTTACTGCTGCCCCTAAGTCATAAAGAGCTCTTAACACTTTAGCTCTACCAATTTGTATGGGGAGGGGAAAACTCTCTGGGTCCTTGAGCTTTTTCGATATCTTGCTCATTACCCTGTAGTTGCACTCCTTAGTCAGTGCCACCATTTGGACATCCCCACCACATCTTTCAAGTACTTAGCGTACTTTGGCCCTGCAAAACATCAAGTAAGGGAAAATTGATGTGAAGTTCTTTGAAAATATCAAAGAACTTTTTAAAACATTTCTCCTCCTTGCTCTTCTTGAGTCTTTGTGGGAATGGTGGTGGTGGTCTCTCTGCTGGCTGCAATGATGATTGTGCATTGTGTTGCACAACACTCTAATTATATCCCTTGTCAGTAGATGGGCCCTGTCTAACCAGCTCTGGCTGCACCTCATTTCTCTTTTCCTTTGGTGGTGCATCAGCCAATTGCTTGCCACTCCTCAGACTGATGGCATTGAACTGTCGGGTGTTTGTATCTGTGTCACTGGGTAAACCTCCCTGAGGTATGGTGTGCTGAGAAGCTGCTAATTGATTCATCTGCATCTCTAGATTGTGGGTGGCCAACTGCTGATTTTTCAAATCTGAAGCCATCTGTGCCTGATTCTTTACCAGTTGGGTCTGAGTAGCTTTAATCTTTTGCATCATCTCCTCAATTTTGCTGCTTCTCGATTGGCCACCGTTCTGCCTGTTCTGTTGCTGATACTATTGTTGCTGAGGTTGCTAGTAGCTTTGACTCTGATTGCCACCCCAATAAAAATTTGGGTGACTCTGCCAATTCTTATTGTAGGTGTTCCCATAATTCTGATTGTTTCTCTGAACATTCCCCACAAAATTGACAGATTCCAGATTTTCCCCGAAAGATTCTGCATTGTGCCTATTGTTACCTTAAATTTCACACTAACTAGGAGCCTGCTGAACTGTATTCACCTATCCCTGCAGTTGGTTCATACTCAATTTGTTGAACTGAGTCATCATATGATGTTGAAATGATGCTAGCTCTGCTGCTAAGGCATTGACACTATCTACTTCTATTAGCCCTGCTACTCTCTTACCTACCCCTCTCGATGATTCGCTGTGCCACTCTAGATTTCCTTGAGCTATCTTGTTCAACATAGCGTGCAACTCATCATAAGTCTTCTCTAATGCTTGCCCACCCGATGCAGAGTCTAACAGAATCTTCGTATGTGGGTCTAGACTCTGTACAAAGGTTTGAGCTAACACCTCATTTGATTTCTGGTGATGGGGGAAGTCTGTCAACAATGAATTGAGTCTCTCCCAAGCCAAATATAAGTTCTTCTCTTGCCTCTGGTTGAAGCTTAATATTTCACTCCTGAGCTTGGCAGTCTTGCCTGAAAGGAGGAATCTTATGAGGAACTTCCTTGCTAGGTCGTCCAAAGAAGTAATGGAATTAGGTGGATTAGCCTTCAACCACCTTTTTGCCTCTCCCAACAATGAAATGGAAAGAGTGTGAGGCGGACATATTCAGTTGGCACTCCGGTGGGGACAAAAGTGTCACTGATCTCTAAGAAATTTTGTAAGTGCTATAGTGGGTCCTCATGAGTCATTCTAGTGAACTAGCCACTAGAATGTAATAGATGCACCATGTTCTGCTTAAGCTCAAAGTTCCCTCCGGGATCTGATTTGTGGATACTAGAGGTCACATTCGTCGCTAGTGGGATTGCCACTTCATGAACTGGTCGAGTTGCCATCTGATTAGGTAATAACTCTGCTTGCCCCACTGATGGATGTTTTTGCATCTGCTCTTGTAATCTTTTCAAATTTCAGTCTAGAGCTTCCCTCCTAAGAAAATGAGTTGGCGTTCGCATTCCAATAAAGGTTCCACCAGCTCTCTATTCCTTGCCAGTTTTGAAAGGGCAACCTGTTACCTGCAATATAGCAAACTAAGAACAAGTTTTTCAACACCTAAGGAAATTAAAATCACACAAAAACTAACAATTTACTAAATTTGGCAGTCCTCGGCAACGACAATAAAAACTTGTTGCACCCTAGCGTACGCGGTCGTACAAGTAATATAGTGGCCATTTTTTTCAGAGCCGGTTGTCGAACCTACAGGGCCAAGACTAATTCAGTGAATTATAAAGTTCAAGTGTTAAATTAACCTTCACAAGTGTTGATTGTAGAAATTTCAGAAAATTCGAATTAAATCTATGGGTGATCACAAAATAATCGAGAAACAATACAAGAAGCAACTAGAGTTAAGGCCTAATAATCATGCAATGCTGCAATTCACAATGGTTTGAGTATGAAAACTTTAGTTGTTGTCTCAAATAGTTAAAATGCGATGTTCATGGTCTTTCGAGCCTCTAAACACGACAAACTAATCTCACACTTACATCGTTGAGCAGGGATGTGACGTCCTAGTTCGTAAGAAATTTAACTATGTGAATGTGGTTTATGGAGTTTGTGCCCTTGATTATGGACTTTCGTACCTCTAATCATTTAACCTGACTTATCTTCACAACTACTTCTACAAGCGGTGATGTGACAATTCTGAGTCGGTGTCTAGCTCATCCCGTTTTAGTAACCAAGCAAGGAAAATTAGGTATAATTTCTATCCTAATCATAATCCTATCATAAAAATAAGAACTTGCTCCCTACATTCTTGTGTTCTAGCCTAGGGTTACTCTTTCGAGCTTTTACCTAAGCGTAACGAGTTCATTTTCATGGTGATCAAGCATAAAAATAAAAATAAAAAAGAATGTAAGACAAAACAACAACTAAAAACTCAAATCAACGAAGAATTCATGCATTTACAATCATATCATATGGCCTCAACCCTAGAGGAAGGGTTTTATCCACTCATGTTAGTACAAATACTTAAAAACATGATTAAAGTAGAGTACTTACAAGAATAGATAAAAGAGAATGAAAATTAGTGAACCCTAGGTAGAGTTCTTCCTTTCTCCCTTCGCTCCTTTCCGTTGTTCTCAAAATATTTCGTGATAAAATGATTTTTGGAGCTAAGTGTCCTATTTATACTAAGTGAGAATTTAGAAAGATTGGTCATGCTTGAACTAGCTCCATGTACGGACTTGGTCACAACAATCTTGCCCGTTACACAGAGCAAACGCACATGCTCACTAGAAAACTCGGCAGTTGCATGTTAAGGGCGCAGGCTATGCGCAATGCCTGGCATGGCACGACCCATCTCACGCGCGACGCTCAGTGTGACATGTCCACTAGCGTGCAACACGACATGGCGTGGAAAGGAGCCAACGCGCAGGTGCACTGCTCGGCTGCTTCTCGCGCACGGTGCCCATCGCGGCAATCTCTTGTCGTGTCACGCTGCAGGTTGTGATCGTGATACACTTCCATATTTTCTTCATGCCATCTTCCTTGCACATAATCTCGAGCTTCTTTTATCTTTATGCATCATCATATTAAGCTCATATTTTGCATTCTTCACCTACAAAACAAAGAGATAATCATATTGGTTAATTATGCACAAATTTATACAAAATCACGTGAGAATATAATCAATTAAATTTACAAACACGCCTTAACTAAGTTATAAAATAGCACTTGTCCACGTAATTATGCCCAAGATCAGGTTCCAAAGTTGCGTCCCCAGCTCAGAACCCTGTTGATCCCTTTCCAGGAACCCACGAGTCAAACAATGAGTCATGATTTGATATAACGACTCGTGGTGTGACTCGTTAGTTAGGTATCCAAGGTATTTTTTGGCCAACTCCTTCAGTGATAATGAGTGTCAAAAACAACCCGTTGTATCACACAATGAGTCATTGTATCCACTCGTGGTGTCAATCCCTAAGAATGCTTTAGGATTTCCAGTATCCAGGATGAGAGGTGACAACATCTCGTTATTCCAACCAATGAGTCGTCATGTCACCCATTAGAGGAGGGGGCCCAATACGCGCCTAGGTTTCTAGAACTACGTTTCCACCGTAGGTTATTTTTATTGTCCCTATGGCCCCAAATTTGTGATCATCTAGTTCATGCCTTTATACCCTGGCAAGGTATACTAGGTCCTATCGATGGGGCGTATACATCGAACTCCACGTATATCTCATGTGGTTATATGTTGGTTTTAGACTCTCCCACTAGTTAGTACAGTTTCAATTTATCTTAGCTCAGCTCAGTTCAGTTCAGTTCAGTTTAACTTAGCTTAGTATTTCAGATTTAGGACATGTCTATGACCATCAGCCAGGGTCATTATCGATCATATCAGTTATATTTTGGTTGTTCAATCTTCAGTACTCCAGTTGGTCATTTCATGTTGTTTCATTCAGTCAATTATTCTTTATGCATTATTATATCTCTCACTTACTCGGAACATTGAAATTTCTGACGCATACTTTCTATGATGTATCATATCATGATATAGGCACATGTTCTCAGCCTCAGTATCGTTAGTAGATTCCTTCAAGCGATATCAATAGCAACAGTTGGTGAGTCCTCATTTTCCGAGGAAGATATTTATTTTCAGTTAATTCCTTTTAGTTAGACTTTAGAGTTAGGTGGGGGGCTTTTCCCAGCAACTCATCATTAATAGATGACTTTCAGACATAGACTCAGACATTTAGTATTGTTTTTTTCAAATGTATAAACTTTTATCAAATGAGCTTTCTTAAATGATTTTATTATTTAAAGCTTCCGCTTGTGATTACTCAGATTACCAATGTTATATAGACCATGGGTTGGCTTGGGATTACTTGTGACTCCAAGTACCGTGTCTCTTCCAGGGTATAGACTTGGGTTGTGACAGGATCCCCTCGTTTAATTCCCATGGTTGGTTGAAAAAAATCATGACTTTGGCCATTTTTCAAAACAGAGTACTAATTATTTGCAAGAAGTCTCCAAATTAAATCTATAAAAAAATTTGAAAATTCCATTTTTCTTAAGACTTTTGATAGATATAGGAAGCATACCCTGTCATAAGCCTTAGGCATATCTAATTTGATAACTACATTTGCTGACTTTCCCCTTTTTCTAATTCCAATCACTATTTCTTGAGTAAGTAGCATATTTTTCAATAGTTCACCTTCCTTTAACAAAACCAAACTGGTTGGAGGAAATAATTTGAGGAAGCATCCTATCTAGTCAACCATGTACAACCCTAGATATAACCTTGTTGATAAAATTATTCAAGCTAATTGGACAACAATCTAAGAAAGATTGAAAGATATCTTTCTTAGGCAATAAGATCAAATTAGTATAAGTGAAAGATTTAAGAACGGTATCACCTGCAAAAAAGGCCACCACCACTTTGAGAACATCGATACATACAGTCTCCCAACATATTTGAAAGAAACATCATGTTAATCCATCAGGTCCACTAGCAATAGAACTATCTAAATCAAACACTACTGCTTTAACCTTCTCCATAGTAGGAATTCTGCATAACTCCTAATTGTCTATGTCTGTCACCATCACATCGATATGGTTTAGTAACTTGAAATTAGAATCTTCAACTTCCAATGTCAATTGGTTCTAAAATATCTTATTGCTTCAGCAACTATCTCTGGTTCTTCCTCAAACCAGTGTCCTACATTCTGAATCCTCTTGATCTATACTCTTTTTCTTTTTTCTGTTTACCAGATCATAAAAAAATCCTAATATTTCTGTTCCTTTCAGAATAGCATGTTGGTCCAACCTTTTGTTTTCAATATTCTTCTTCAAAATGAATATATTCATTCATTTCTTCTTGGTCCTGTTGCAAGATCATTCTATTATTTAGAAAAGGATTTTGTTTAAATAATTTCTCCTTGATTTTTATCAATTCTTCCGTAATCAATAGTTGCTTGAAAATATCTCCAAAGGTGTATTTACTCCTCCTAGACAAAGCCTTCTTAATATTTTTCACCTTATGCTTAAATATTAGGAAAGGATGTCCTTAAAAGTCTTCTACCACTGTTGTTTCACAACTAATTGGAACTCCTCATTCTCTATCTAGAATTTTAAGAACCTTTAAAGTCTCTTGATATTATAGAAGCCATCTCCTAATATGACTAACAGAGGGGTATGGTCAGATCCAGTTGTTCTCAGATGTTCTACTTCAATGGTAGCATATTTGTCCTAAAGAGGTTGATTGATTACAACTCTATCTAATCTTTCAAAGATGCATTCATTATTAATCCTCCCATTTCACCATGTGAAAGGACTTCTTTTGAACCCTGCATCAAATAGTTTGGAGGAGTTGACACAATAAGAAAAGTCTTCACTATTATGGAGATTGTGGGATTGCATCTTATTTTTTCCTTCTAGCTGAGAATAACACTAAAATCACCTCCCACCAACTATGAAAATGACATATCATCAGCAAACTGATAAATATTATCCCATAAGTTGAGTATTTCTGCTACTTCACACTTTGCATAAACAAAATTAGTTATGATAGTGATCCTTTCCTCCTCAAATGTCAGTTTTAATGTTATCTGTTGAGTAAAGTCTAGTAGAATCTCCACTTCAATGTTGTCTACCACAAAGAATCAAAATAGTAGTCTGCATGTTTAATCTTTTCCTGTATTTTTGAATATATCTTGCCTATTGGAAAGGATCCATTAATAGCAGGAAAAAGTGATGATTCCTGTGAAGTATCTGTATTCTACGAAACGCTTGATGAGTTTTAACTAATCTTATATTCCAAAAAACAATCTTCTTCATCATTTAACATTATATTTAGTAGTTTTTCTCCTTTTAGCAACCCTAGGTGGTTGCTAGAGGTCTAGAGATTGTTCTTTCCTCCCCTTCTTACCTCTTTTTTAAGTAGATTTTGGAGAGAGATCAGCCTGATTGTATGCATTCTCTAGATTTTGACTTATGAATTCCTCTAAATCAACCTCCTCCTGACTATTGCTGCTATTCTCTTTTTCTTTATGAGTGCATATATAATGTAATGATCTTTTAGGACACTCTTTCCTTATTTCTTCTACTGTGTTAGATTTACTTGTTATGCTAGTAATATCTTTTGTAACATATGATAGGGGGTAAGAACCTATGATTATTGGCTTTTTCCCCTTCCCACTCACATAGTCTCCTTGAACCTCCATTAAATTACCATCATTTGTAACCTCATATTGTTGCTTATCCTTTGTATACTATTTTCCATAATCTTTTAGGTAATCATGTGGCTTCTTTTCTTGACCTTGCAACAATAAATCCATAACCTCCCTTTGCACTCCTTCCTCATATAATTCTTCTTCAGTTTCCTTTTCTACCATATCACCCCATATCATAGATCCCTTTGCTTTGCTAGTCGATCCTGCCACTGGACTTCTGGAAGAGATCTGAAAATCTTTCCTTGTTTCTCTGTAATTTTGATATTGTTTCAAATCTCTAGACAAAGCTTCCTAAATTGGTGTCTCAGAGAATTAAATTTATTAGAAGTTTTTATTTTAGTATTAGGAACTGTGACTAGCTGCTTGTCTTTCTTTCTCTTATCTTTGTCATTATTGATGTTGGTTCTAGTTCTTGATCTCTTTCCAGACTGCTTGATCTCCCACTATTCTATCACTTGTGAACATATTTAGTGGAAAGTTGTTAAGCTCATTGCTCGATATTTGCATCCAATTCTCCACTACATTGCGTGTTTCATATTTTGAGACCTTTTGTGTTTGTCTATGTTCTGGATGAAGTACTCTGCACTCAGTTACATCATAAGGAAGATTTGGTGTATCTTATTCAGAAGAAATTACACATTTTATAGCTTGCATTCATGGAATAATTATAAGGAGAATGGAAACCAAAATCATGTTTATTTTAATCTTTAACTATGGCTAAAACAGTTAATTATTTTTGGATTTGGTCATAGTTTGGCGGTAATGAATCTCATGATAAGTAATTGACCTAAAATTTGATTAATCCATCAAAAATGAATTGGTAAATGATGCTCACAGCTTTGCAATGTCAATGTTGTTTTCATTATACCGAAGTCGTTTAGATGGGTTTTATATAGTTTATTAGATTAAAATTTGATGAGTTATGAAAACACTATTCTATGTTAAATCTAGAACATGTTTACATTTGATGATTTAACATGAATTAATATATGATAAAAATATAGATCTGATTATTTTTTCCTTTATCCATTCATATTGAATAACAAATTATGATGGAAAAAGAACTACTCATGCAACACACATATGTGATGTCAAGTTATTCACTCTAATAAATCAAAATTAAAGCTAACTTAGATGGAGAGTATATTATTAATTTAAGTCAAGTGAATATCATTATTATCATCCCTAGCTTCATTGATCCAACATGTAATTCAGATGGGGATTTAATACAAGTTATCAATAATAAGAGACTAAAAACACAGTAACTCACTGTAATGAGTCTATCTAACGGGGAAAGAAGACAAATGTGAACATGTAAATTCATTATATTACTGTTCTATGTCAGTGAAGACCATAGAGATTGAACCCTACCACCACTGGTTGAATGAAAAAAAAAATATTTTTTTATTTTCAATTTTTCAAAAAATAGAAATATGCCCAAAAATTCATCAAAACGACTCCTAATGGCAAAAAAACTATGTTAATCATAGCAAAGTAGATTATTCAGTGGGTCATTTTTCAATG
>JACEIK010011366.1:24981-36534 GCA_018107945.1 Datura stramonium
ATGCATATTATATTATTTGAATAAGAATTCATGATTAATAAATAGCTTCTGATAAAGTGACTTATTTATGGGATCATTGAAGATTCTTATTTTGTTTTCATGTGAAATTATATTATGCATGAAATGAGAATTATAATTAACAAAGACCTTCCATTAAGCGGTTTATTTGAGTAAGTCATTGATATTCTCAATGTACCATGTATAAATTATTTATGTTCAAGCGGTTATAGGAATCAATTTCTTTGGTATCCACTGGTAATTACAAGTGAGATAATAAATTTATGCATTGACTTTAGGTCTTCCTCCATATCAGATAAATTTATTACAAGTTCACTAGGTAAAATTTTTAGTAATCGATAACATGTATTAACTCTCCATATAAGTTTATATGGTAGGTCAATTTTGAAATTTTAACACGAACATGTAAAGTGGTGATCGATATTAATTCATATGGCAAGTGAGATAATAAATTTATGTGCTGGTTTTAAGTCTTCCTCCCTATCGAATAAATTTATTATGGGTTGTCAGAAGGTAAAATAACTAGTTATTGATAACTTATATTAACTCTCCATTTGAGTTACATGTTGGACCAATGGAACTAGTGTTCAAAAATGTAATGCCCTAGAAACTCAAAGATTAGACCTGAAACTTAAAACAAGAAAAACTGGAAAATTTTCACCAGGTCACAGAACGCATCTTTTTGTGACCCATGAGAGGTGACCATGAGTCGTTAAGTGACTCGTGGTGAGAACTGGGAACTTAATTGAAAACTTGGAAAAAATGAGGTGACCACGGGGGTGACCACGAATCGTGGTCAACCCCACGAGTCGTGATATAACCCGTGGTCAAGGGAAAATTTAAGGCTCGGGAGAAGTAAGGCAGTACACCTAACGGAAGAACCCCACGAGTCGTGGTCAGTCACCACGAGTCGTGGGATGGGTCGTGGTCAGCCAGATAGAATTTATGTGAAATTGGGAAGTGCACTTAACGGATGATCCCACGAGTCATATCTTGAAGTGACGAGTCGTTAGGTCCCTCGTGGGGGAGCCTGATAGTCAGTTTTCCTATGAATTTTCTAAGGGTGTTTAAGTAATTTTCTAACCTCCTAGACCCTAAACTACGTCTTTTTAAGCATATTCTCAGATTATAAGAGGGGTTAAACGGTTTCTTTCCTGATCCTCCCCATTCAGACTCTCAGAAAACATCGAAGAGTTTCTCTCATGATCTTTCAGAGAAAGAACTAGGGTAGTCTATTCCTCCTCAGTTTCTCAAGGAAATTCTTCGGGCTTATTCACCAGGTATGTAGGAATTCAAAAAGGGAATAGTTCTTCCCTTGTATCCCCAAAATCCTTCTTGTTTTCTCTATTAGTTCTAGCCTTGAGATTTTCAAATGTGATGAAATTATCTGTCAGACCTCGCTTAAATAATGTGAAATACCATTTATGTTAAATGATGATGTTCTTCCACCAGTTGTGACTTAGTCTTGAATACAGAGATACTAGAATCATGTGATAGTGTTTACATATTGAATTTTTTCTTGATTTTACTAGTGTTGGGAACTCCCATGTTGTTAATTGCATTTAAAATTAGTCTGACTATTTTCAATTCGGTTTCAATCAAAGTATTAGAATATCCATTTCATTCAGAAATGTCAGCTGATTAGTTTGACTACAGAAATTCCTGAGGTGTCAGTAGTACCTCCCAGTTATCAGAATCAAATTCAAAACTCAATTTTTAGTGGTTCACTAGGCGGTCATGCCACTTTTAGATAAGCAGCTCTGACCAGCCTTAGGACCCCGGTTATAGATTACATCTTTTTATTTAGACGGTTACGACGCTTCCAGATAAGCAACTCTGACTAATTTTAAAATTCGATTCCAAAATCCGGTCCGATAAGACTCTCAGGGTACTTCCAGATAGGTATTCCTGACTAGTTTCGAGCCCCAGTTTTGAGCTATCAACTTGGTATTCAATCTAGGACCATCCAGAGGGAGTAGGACTTAACACTGAGCGGATCGGGGTTCTAGCGCACCCAAGTTCCCAGAACTACGTTGCCATCGTAGGTTACTATTTTATTGGGCTCATGGACCCAGAATCTTGTGATCACCTAGTTCATGCCTCTATACTCTGGCAAGGTATATTGGATCCTACCGATGGGGTGTACACATCGGACTCCACGTCTAGCTCACGTGGTTATATGTCGGTTATAGACTCTCCCACTAGTCAGCTTAGTTCAATTTCAGATCTGTTAAGTTCAGTATCTCGGAAATAGGGCATGTCCTTGACTATCAGACAAGGTCTTTTAGACCATCTCAGTTATTTAGTTCAGTAGCTTTAGTTGGTCATTGCATGTCTTTTTAGTTCAACACTGTTATTCCATTGTGTTATGTTTTCTCCCACTTACTCAATACATTCAAAGTACTTACACATACTTTTATGTTGTATCATTTTACGATATAGCTGTAGGATCTCGGTCTTAGCCTCGCTAGTCCGTCGCTCTTCGAAGACTTCAGCTGTTCTAGTTTGTGAGTCCTCATTCTTCGAGGACAAAGATTATTTGATTTAGTTACATTTTCTTTCCTTTCATTTAGATTTGGAATTAGCTGGGGGCTTGTCCTAGCAACTCATCAGTTGTAGTGGCTTTCAGACACAAATTTGGTTTTTCAGACTTGTAGCTTTGTTCAAATATTTCCAAATATTATGAACTAGCTTTACTCTCTCAAATGTTTATATTGTTGCTTTAAACTTCCTCTGTATATATTTATATGTTACTCAGAATGCCAGTGTATGATAGACCAGGTGTGACTTGGGGTTACTTGTGACTCCAAGTACCGTGTCCCATCCAGGGTGTAAACTCGGGGCTAGACAAACTTGGTATCAGAGCCCTAGGTTTAGAGTATCCTCATATGACTACAAGCCGCATCGAGTAGAGTCCTTTTCATGGGTGTTAAGCATGCCACACTTATGATAAGGAGGCTACGAGATGTTGTTAGGAAAACTCCCTTTATTTCATACTCCTTATCGTGCGTTGAAATTAATTTTTAGAATCATTCTCCTAACTCGTTATATATTTTGTTTTAGTGAATCATGCCTTCGCGACGTGGTAATGGAAGAAGGGCCGATAATGCTCACAGACCTATCCCACCAGCTTCGGCAGCTCCTCAAGATGACTCAGTGTCTACCGCAGAGTTCAGGACGGCTATTCAGCTGCTCACTCAANATAATTATTATGTACAACACGCAACAAAGATGCCGTAGCGCAGAGTTCAGGACGGCTATTCAGCTGCTCACTCAAACTGTTACCAACCAGGTGAACCAGCAGGTGGTTCCAATCAATAACAATGGGTCCGCAGCAGCTTCCTGAGTGCGGGACTTCACTCGAATAAACCCTCCAGATTTTCACGGATCTAAGATGGGAGAGGACCCACAAGGATTTGTACATGAGATTAAAAAGATCACCTGAATTATTGGTGTCAGTCCCTCAAAGAGTGCTGACTTGGCTGCCTATCAGCTAAAAGGGGTGCCTAGGTTTGGTACGAACAGTGGAAGGAGGGGAGGCCAGTGGAAGCAGGACCAATGAAATGGGAGGAGTTCACTATAGCCTTCCTAGATAGATTTTTCCATCGGAGCTCAAGGAGGCAAAGGTAGAGGAGTTCATGAATCTGAGACAGGGAAATCAGAAGGTAGAAGAATATGCTCTAGAGTTCACCAGGTTGTCTAAATATGCTCCGGGGATGGTGGTCGAGCCAAGGGCTCACATGATGAAGTTTGTTAATGGGGTGTTGAACTGTAACACCCCATAAGGGCCTACGAATAAATCCAGGAGTTGAAGTTGAAAACTACAGAAAACCTGGAATTTGCACCAGTACGACTCGAGGTACGAGTCGTGAGGAAATCGGGAGCCTAAGGTTGTGTCACGGGTAGTCCTATGAACCGTAGTGATAAGGTACGACTCGTGGTAAGGAGTTGTGGTGAATGTCTTAGTGGTACCAGAGTGAGTCGTCATGGGTCATGGTACGACTCGTAGGATGAAGCAACGAGTTGTGGTGAGGAGTTGTGGTTAAGTCATATTGGTTTAGGTGGGTGGTACCACAATTGACAGTACAACCCATAGGATGGTGGAACGAGTCGTGGTATACTAGTCGTGACCAAATTCAGAAAGTTAGGAGAAAGGGTGAAGTGACCATGAGAGGTAACCACAAGTCATGACTTGATGGTACGACTCGTGGCACGACTTGTGGCACCACTCGTGGTCGGAGCCATAACTGCTTTTCATGGAAATTTCAGTAAGGGCAATTTAAACTTTTCTACGTTTTTGGGCCCTAAACCACGTCGTTTTGAGGTCACAACGGGTATTTAAGGGATGGAAACTCCTATTAAGTTCATTTAGCAGTTACAAGTGTTAGAGAAGGGAGTAGGAAGGGTTTCGAGCAACTTTCTTCAAGATTCTTCAAGTTTTAACTTTGGGTTCTTTAAGGGAGTAGGAAATCACGAAATTTTCAAGTATGTGTAGTTTTGAATAGGTATATTAGACCCTACCCATGCCCATTTCTTTCCATTTCCTACGATTAAGTTACCAAATTCTTGTGGGTCTTAACCCAATTGCATGATTTCTCACAAGTTTACATGAAAGTGTGGTAGTATGTTTAAATTATGAATTTTGAAGTATTTGGGCTGATATTGCTTGTATAGTTTATATTTCATGATTTAAAACTCTAAAAGTATGGATGCTCAATTATGAAGGATTTTTAGTAAAATTCATGATCATGATGATTCTGCAAGCTTAATATGAATTTTTGAACTTCAAGCATGTCTTCAGGTTTTCTATTTCTTATGTTGTCATGATTATGTTTTTCATAAACTAAGCATTTCAAGCATGATTAAGATTTTGGGCGATGCCCATATGTTGTGTATGATTTATGAACTACGTCTTTGGCCGACTCACAGACCTAAATTCCATGGCTAGTATTATGAACTTTCAAGCATGATACGATTTTCATGATTAAACTAGTCGTGCATGTTATGTATGAATTTCTATGAGCACGTTTCATGTTTTGGGAGTAGTACTTAACACCAAGTAGGTTCGAGGCCCAGGTTACGCCCCGAATCTCAAAACTATGTGCCACCGTAGGATTATGTTTGGGACCTCCTCAGTGACTGTCCCCTATGCCCTACAGGGCCTTCAGGAGTGATATCACGCTTTTCATTGTTCATACCCTTGGAAAGGTATGAACGGCCTCCCGACTAGGCATACAAGTTGAACTTCATGTGTTCTCATGTGGAGTATGTCGGTTATAGAAATCTCCCATTGTTCCTCATGGTTTTGAAATATACATGATTATGTTCTTTTGGCTCAAATTATGATTTATGAAATGTTTTTACCGCATGTTATGACTTTGATGGGTTTATAAATATTTTTGAAAATATTGAACCTTACGATATACTTACGATTTCAGTCTTATAATCATGATGTCCCACTCCTTTAACTTTTATATTTTTAAGAATTTCTTTGCATACCTTAGGTTTAGGTGCTATAACAAAACTTCGTAAGAAAATATCTTGAGAACTCTACTCAGTACTATCCAAGTACTTACCCACATATTTTCAGGTTTCGGTTGGCAGGTTCAGCATCGTCCCTAGCTTGCTCTCAGTTTTGCTCAATCTTCAGTGGTGAATCCTCATGATCCGAGGGCTTCATGTTCAGACTTGTTTAATTGTCTTATGTTCTCAAAATGTTTGGGTTAGTTGGGGTCTTGTCCCTTCAACCCGTCTTTTATGATTAGAGGCTTTCAGACTTTTGTGTAGTATTCAGTCGTTTATGTTTGGATCTGGTATTGTTGTTTTCTTTATATCTCATGATACGACTTTCAGCTAGTTCATGATTGATAAGTTAAGTTTTCCGCCTTATATGAATGAATTAGTATTATGCTCACGCCATGGGTTGACTTGGGGTCTCTCGAGCTCCTTGTCTTGTGTCTACGATCCGGATGTACTCTCCAGTCGTGAAAAACTTGGTATCAGAGCAATAGGTTTAGATGTGTCCTAGGGAGTCTAAAAGCGTCATTTGGTAGAGTCTTTTTCATGGGTGTGAAGCGTGCCACAATTATGACGAAGAGGCTACTGAACGTTTTAGGAATATTCCCTTCTTTGATGATCTATGTCGTGCGGTCAAAATCTCTCCCTCTTTATAATTCGTATTGTTCGCGACTGCAGAAAATTTATGGCTCGCAGAAGGATAATCAGAAGGAGGAACAGAAATTATGAAGGCCACAGGGGTGGAAATGACTATGGGCGTCAGCAAGCCCCACCTGTTCAGGAGCCCCAGGCACCCGAGCAAGCTGCCCATGTCGAGTTTCGGGCGCCTATTCAAATGCTGACGCATGCCTTGACCGCTCAGGTCAACCAACAGGCTATTGCGCCTGTTCCTCAAAATGGCAATGCAGCGGCGGCCCGGATCATAGACTTTTTGAGGATTAACCCTCCCGAGTTTACAGGGGCAAAGGTGGACGAGGATCCACACGAGTTCATCGAAGGGATTTTTAAGGTCACTCAGTTCATGGAAGTGACAAGTGAGGAATGTGTTGATTTGGCCTCTTATCAGCTGAAGGAGGTCGCTTACATTTGGTTCAAGTAATGGAGGGATAGAAGGGCAGCGGGAATAGGCCCTATCAGCTGGGATGAGTTCCACATAGCCTTTCTCGACAGGTTCTTCCCTCGGGAGATGAGGGAACTAAAAGAAACTGAGTTTGTCAACCTTAAGCAAGGAAAGATGACGGTGCTGTAATATGCACCTGAGGTCACTTGCTTGTCAAAATACGTCCAGGAGTTAGTGATGGATCAAAGGGCACGGGTGAGAAGATTCGGGCAGGGAGTAGCTGAGTATCTGGATAAGGACTGCAGAACAGTCATGCTTCATGAGGATATGGACTACCCCGGATAGTCCTCTATACTCAGAAGATGGAAGGAGCTCATTTGAGGTAGAGAGAGGCCAAGAGGGCCAGAACTGATAGCCACAGGTTCTCCCAGCCTAAGCCAAGGGGTGAATTTCACCAGCAGTCCCAGCACAGGCCCGCTGCACCAGCACCATCTTCAGCCAGTACTCTATCCAGGCCACAGGACGGTTAGAAAAGTAGGGCCTCGGGTTTGAGGAGTCAAAACAGCATGCGCACAGAGCGCACATTCCCATCTTGTTGTACTTGTGTCAAGAACCACGCAGGGAAATGTTTGGTGGGCTCAGACGCTTGTTTTGGGTGTGGCAAACCCGGACACAGACTTAGGGATTGCCTTGTAGCTAGGTTAGGGGTAGTGGAGCCTGCACTTCAGCAGCCAATTTAGCCGTCCTAGTAGCACGTCAGACTCAACAGGGTTCTCCGACTGGCTCAGTTGGCGGCCAGCGCCAGAACCGGTTTTATGCACTTGGCTCTCGGCAGGAGCAACAGACTTCTCCCAATATGGCTACGGGTATGTTGAGAGATTTTCCACATTGATGCTTATGCTTTATTAGATCCGGGAGGCACACTATCTTTTGTGACACCTTACATTGCTAGTCGCTTTGGGGTCAGTCCTGAAATCTTGTCCGAACCATTTTCTATCTCTACCCCCGTTGGTGATTTAGTCGTAGCAAGGCGGGTATATAAAGGTTGCCCTATTACGGTGTTACATAAAGTTACCTCCGCAGACTTAGTAGAATTGGCTATGACTGATTTTGATATCATCTTAGGCATGGATTTGTTGTTTGGATGTTATGCTTTTGTTAACTGTAGAACTCAGGGAGTGGAGTTTCGGTTTCCAGGTGAACCGGTTTTAGAATGGAGGGGTGGTTCAGCGGTACCTGTAAGTCACTTTATCTCCTATATCAAGGCCAGAAAAATGATTTCCAAGGGCTGTATTTACCACTTGGTTAGGGTTAAGGATGTCACGTCCGAGACCCTGACCATTCAGGCAGTCCCTGTGGTGGGTGAATACCCTTAGGTATTTCCAAATGACCTCCCAGGTTTTCCTCCCGAGAGGGAGATTGATTTTGAGATTGACCTTTTACCCGACGCGCAACCCATATCAATTCCTCCTTACAAAATGGCCCCAGCCGAGCTAAAAGAGTTAAAGGAGCAGTTGAAAGATTTGATGGATAAGGGTTTCATTAGACCGAGTAAGTCCCTATGGGGTGCCCCAGTGTTGTTCGTCCGGAAGAAAGATGGTCCCTTGCGGATGTGTATTGACTATAGATAGTTGAACAAGGTCACCATCAAGAATAAATATCCCTTACCTAAGATTGATGACTTATTCAATCAACTTCAGGGTGCCAAATACTTCTCAAAGATAGATCTCAGGTCCGGGAGAGCGACATCCCAAAGACTGCCTTTAGAACCCAGTATTTCCATTTTGAATTTGTTGTTATATCTTATGGATTAACCAATGCCCCTGAAACTTTTATGGATTTGATGAATAGAATATTTGATGCATATCTGGATATGTTCATGATCGTCTTATTTGACGACATATTAATATACTCCCGGAGCGGGGAGGAAAATGCCGCACACCTGAGGGTGGCACTCCAGACCCTCAAGGATAACCAGTTATATGCCAAGTTCAGAAAATGTGAATTCTAGCTGAAATCAGTTGCATTCTTGGGACATGTAGTGTCAAGCGAAGGTATAAGGGTGGACTCCTAGAAAATAGAGGTAGTAAAGAACTGGCCCAAACCGGTAAACCCTTCGGAGATCAGAAGCTTTTTGGGCTTAGCAGGTTACTATTGGAGGTTCGTGGAAGGTTTCTCATCCATTGCGGCCCCACTGACTAGGTTGAATCAGAAAAAGGTGAAGTTCCAATGGTCGGAGGCTTGCGAGAGGAGCTTCCAGGAATTGAAGGTCAGGCTCACTTCAGCATCGCTGTTGACTTTACTGGAGGGTACCGATGGCTTTGTTGTATATTGTGATGCTTCGAGGGTCGGACTAGGATGTGTATTGATGCAGCATGGTAAATTCATAGCATATGCATCCAGACAGTTGAAAACTCACGAGAAGAATTACCCGACCCATGATCTTGAGTTGGCGCGGTGGTATTTGCTTTGACGATATGGCGACACTACTTGTATGGGGTTCATGTAGATGTATTCACAGACCACAAGAGTTTATAATATGTGTTCACATATAAGGAACTAAATCTTCGGCAATGGAGATGGTTGGAGCTACTTAAGGACTATGACATGAGTATCCTTTATCACCGGGTAAGGCAAACATGGTAGCAGACGCCCTTAGTAGACTTTGTATGGGAAGTGTGTCGCATGTGAGTGTAGATAAGAAGGAGCTGGTAAAGGAGGTACATCGACTTGCGCGGTTGGGAGTTAGACTAGTCGACTCGACCGATGGTGGGGTAGTAGTTCAGAATGGGTCAGAGTCGTCCTTGGTAGCGGAGGTGAAGGCTAAATAAGATGAAGATCCAACATTGGTAAAGTTGAAAGAAGCTGTTCCAAGTCAAAAAGTAGAAGTCTTCTCCAAAGGGGGAGATGGTGTGCTTCGGTACCAGGGTCGCTTATGTGTTCGAACGTGGGGGATTTGAGGAGTCGGATGTTGCATGAGGCTCATAGATCCAGATATTCTATCCATCTAGGTGCCACCAAAATGTATCATGCCTTGAGGGAAATATACTGGTGGAATGGCATGAAGAGGGATATTGCAGAATTTGTAGCCAAGTGTCCGAATTGTCAACAGGTGAAAGTCGAGCATCAGAGACCGGGGGGTATTCTTCAAGACATAAGAATTCCTACATGGAAGTGGGAAGAGATCAACATGGACTTTGTAACAGGTTTTCCCCACACACGTAGACAGTATGACTCCATATGGGTTGTGGTGGACAAGTTAACCAAGGTTACTCATTTCCTATCGATCAGAACCACCGATTCAGCAGATGATTATGCAAAGTTATACATACGAGAGTTGGTTAGACTACACGGAGTTCCCTTGTCCATTATATCAGACAGAGGTACCCAGTTCACCTCTCAGTTCTGGAGATCTTTCCAAAAAGGACTTGGCACCCAGGTCAAGCTTAGCACGGCATTCCATCCGCAAATAGATGGTCAGGTGGAGTGAACTATCCAGACTCTCGAGGACATGTCGAGAGATTATACTATTGACTTCAAGGGTAGTTGGGACGAGCATTTGCCCCATGTTGAGTTCTCTTACAACAACAGCTACCACTCCAGCATACAAATGTCATCGTTCGAGGCCTTTTACGGGCGACGGTGTAAATCACCCATTGGGTGGTTTGAAGTTGGTGAGACTTAGTTAGTGGGACCCGATTCAGTCCATGAAGCTATGAAAAAAGTTCAGTTAATAAGAGAAAGGCTGAAAATGGCTCAAAGTCACCAAAAGTCTTATGCAAATGTGAGGAGAAGGGAGCTTGAGTTCAAGGTCGATGATTGGGTGTTTATGAAGATATCTCCCATGAAGGGAGTGATGAGATTTGGAAAGAAAGAAAAACTTAGCCCTCGCTATGTTGGCCCATATCGGATTGTGAGGCGAGTGGGTAAAGTAGCCTATGAGTTAGAGTTACCTTCAGAGTTGGCTTTGGCTCACCCCGTATTTCATGTATCGCTCTTGAGGAAGTGCATGGGAGATCCAGCCATAGTGGTTCCGGTTGAAAGTGTTGGTGTGAAGGATAGCCTCAGTTACGATGAAATTCCTGTTGAAATCTTGGATCGTCAGGTTCGAAGGCTTAGAAACAAGGAAATAGCTTCAGTAAAAGTGTTATGGAGAAGCTAGCATGTTGAGGGAGCTACGTGGGAAGCTGAAGCGGATATGATGGCCAAATACCCCCTTTTGTTCCCTAGCAGCCCAGTTTCAATTTGAGGTATCAGTTTTGTCCTAAAACTTCCATTCAACTTTTCATGTTCTGTTCATGCGTATAAGTTTGTTTTATGATATGATGTATGTAAGTGATGTCTGAAATAAGACCAACTATGTGGTTCTTTTCGGGGGTAGGCATTCCGTTAGTTTCCGGCTTGAATGATTAGCATCTATATATAGTAATTGTATGTTTCTGTTTGCTGCTTGTTTCCCTACATTCAAGGATGAATGTTTCCAAGAGGGAGATATTGTAACCCCACGGAAGGGCCTACGAATAGACCCGGGAGTTGAAGTCAAAAACTACAGAAAACTTGGAATTTGCACCAGTACGAATCGAGGTATGAGTTGTGGTGAGGACCTATGACTTGTGTTACACCCCGTAAATTCAAAACATGTAGATGGCCTATTCGCATGTTGGTTAAGAGTTTTTGAATGCCATACATGCTAGGAAAAGGCCAGGAAAATACCGGATAAGTAACAGGTTGAACCATCACAAGAGAAGGCTGGCAGACCCCCTTCGTGATGGCAGAGTGTCACGGAGGCTAGGCTCCGCGATACACAGCGTGTCACGGAGGTGAGGTGCAGCCCCAAGTATAAAAGCCTCCAAACTTTAGTTTTTGCTTAAATTAACTTATAATTTCCAGTAAGAACAGAGAGTAAACCAGAGAGAAGGAGGAACGAACAATCCTATCCATTTCTCATCCGATTACGC
>JACEIK010011367.1:7546-25304 GCA_018107945.1 Datura stramonium
TGATCAACTTCTTTGATTAAAATTATTTATAATGTTATTGATTTTGATTTCTTTTGAATTTAGCCTAATTATGCATGACCCATAATGAATCGATTTATGATCTACTTTTTCCTATAATGATATTTACAAGCCCAGCATGAATTGTGATTTAAATTATGAATTTTATCAATTTCCCATCAAGATTTAATGAATTTCAAGTTTTATGCATGATCTACAAGTATGTATGAACTTTATGATTCATGAATAATGTTTTGGCCGACTCACGGGCCTTATGTCATGGTGATAATGCTCAAACCACACCTCTTACTGAAGTGAGAAGCGGACGTTGTCAATAAAGAACCCAACTAGAGGTTTGGGTCGAACCTACATGGAATAGGGAGACTAGATTATAGCCAGTAATTGAACTTGTGAGGTAGTTCAAAATAGGAGGATTCTAAAGAAAATCAATAATAAAAACAAATATTAAAATTTTGGTGTTGAGTCAATATCAAAGGATAACTAGGGTTCGTGTTCCACATGGGTTCATAACTGCTTTGGGTATACACTCGTGATTATCAACAATACTTACCTATAGAACTGATAACTTAGGTTCATTCAAACGACCGACAAGTCCCTATTGAATGACTATACTCAATCACTCGACTAAGTCTCATGAGCGGTTTCAAACTATCCATTATCACTATGTTCCAGATTTAACTATCCTACGACGACAACTCAAGTTAATACAATGATCATCAAAATCAAGACTCCGTTATAATTCTCTTTTCCTAATCTCTACCTCTTCGACCAAAGCAAGTAAAGAATTCGGGCATATCCTAACGTTGCGCACTGTTAAGAAATGTTTAAGCATGAACATACTACAATATAAGTGTTTGCATTGGTTTTAAGATCACTTTGTGTAACCCTAGATGGTTAATTCATCATTGTTTCCACAACCCTAGCTATGGAGGTTTTAGTCTCTCATAGTTGAAAGGTTGTGATTTGCATTCACGATTAAGAATAACAATCATACTTACAATAATGATTGAGAAAAAACACTTCCTTCAATTACTCCACAAAAATCTTGAGAAAAAAGTAGCAAGAACAAGAAGAATTCAGGAACAGGTTGATCACAAGTTAAGACCAACTCAATTCTCTCTCTTCTCAAGGTTTCTACTCTCTAACCTATCAAACTGACGTCCCCCTTATAAAAATAAAACCTAAAACATATTTATACAGACACAAGAATCCTTTTTCTAAGACAACAGGGTGAGTTTCCATATTTGTCGCCACTAGTGCCACGACTCGACCTACGATCTATAGCATGCTCCTATGACCCGTAGCTTCCTTTTGTACAATTTCAACTGGCTAAATTCTGGCTAAGTGTTGGATCTGGTTAAGATTCGTACCATCAACTCACGACTCATACTGAGCTCCCTTACTTTGAATTAGAGATTTTGAAGTTTTTCTGAAGTTCATCATGACCAGAATGGTACGACTCGTACCTTCGTCTTACGGTTCATACTTTCTTCTCGTATCAGGAGTAAGACTCAGGTGCAATTCTTCTGGATTTCATCATGACTTCCTCATCATGACTTGTACAGGCCTGCTACGAATCGTACTAGGACTTTTGGGTTATATCTGCTCAGCCTTAACTTTCAGCAACTTCTCACGGCCACCAGTACGACTTGTAGGTCCTTCCTATGATCCGTACTGTGGTCTACACTTTTTGCCCATTTTGCACTTTTTAAGATATATTTTGCAATTTTCAGTTCCAACATCTATTTATCCTGTAGAAAAAGGAAAACTACCTCATATCCACATAAATACACCTAAGTCCATGTTGTTTTCATAGTTTCTAAGGGTTGAAAGTGTTGTAAATTCACAGCACATCACATGGTTAGTTCACGTATGTACAAGTATGTTTATTATTATCATGATTTAACTATCCCATTAATTCATGTATGTTATACTATAAGCACTATATATATTTTGGGAGTACTATCGAACACCGAGTAGGTTTTGTGCTCAGGTGAAGCCCCTGATCTCATAAACTACATGCCACCATAGGTATGTTGGGACCTCCTTTGTGACTGTCCCCGACCTAAATGGCCCTTTCCATGGTCATATCACACCCTTTCATGGTTCTACCCTTGGCAAGGTACAAACGGCCTCCCGACTAGGTTTACAGGTCGAATTTCATGTGTTCTCATATGGGGTATGTCGGTTAAGAGAATCTCCCACTATTCCACATGATTCATGAATGCTTATGATTATGTATTTTTGATCAAGTCATGTTAAGTAAGGCTTTTCTCTTATGATTATGATTATGTTTGTACTATGAATGTTTTGAAAACCTTGATCCCTATGTTAAGTAATGATGTTCACGATATGAACATGATGTCCTACTCTTATGATCATTTATGAGTTTTAAATATTTTAAATGTCCGTTTACTTACCTTGCATACTCCGTACATTCCACATACTGACCGCATACTTTCCATGCTGTATCATTTCATGATACAAGACCCATCTCTCAGGCTCACCCTCATCCTTAGATCATCTCAGAGTTTGCTTTCAGCGTATTGCTGAGTCCTCATGTTCCAAGGCTATTTGATAGACATGTTGCTACTCTCTGTTTCAGTACATGTTCGGATTAGGTGGGGGTGTTGTCCCATCAACCCATTATTGTAGTAGAGGCTTATAGACAAAGTATAGAATTTCACTTATGTATGTCTAAGCGATTCTTGCCGGTTTTATATGTCATGATTCGATATGTTTCAAATATGTTTTTTGTTAAGTCTTCCGCTCATGTGAATGAATTAATGCATGCTCATGTCAAGGGTCGACTTGGAGTCTCTCGGGGCTCCTTGTACCGTGTTTACTATCCGATTGTACGTTCAGGTCATGACAAACTTAGTATTAGAGCGATAGGTTTGAAGTGTCCTAGGGTGTCTGAAAGACGCGTTAAGTAGAGTCTTTTTCATGGGTGTGAAGCGTGCCACACTTATGAATAAGAGGCTACGAAACGTTTAGGAAATGTTCCCTTCTTTCATGATATATGTCGTGCGATGAAAGTCCTTTACCCTTCTAATTCATGCTACTCGCATTTGCAGAATGATGCCTCCACACAGAGTGAATGCTAGAAGAAATGGTAACGACAATGATCATGACGGTTCCAATGGTGATGAACATCTTCCAGCCCCACCCGTCCATGAGGAGCACACACCAGAGCCAGCTATCCGCGATGAGCTTAGGGTAGCAATTCAGATGCTGGCACAGGCTATGGCTGCCCAAGTTCATAATCAGACGATGGCGCATTACCCTCGGAATGGGAATGCAGCGGCAGCTAGGGTGAGGGATTTCTTGAGAATAAGCCCTCCTGAGTTCATGGGTATGAAGGTGGGTGCGGATCCACACGATATCATTGAGGAGATTCTAAAGATCACCTAGGTTATGGGGGTGAACAATGGGGAGTGTGCTGACTTGACCTCCTATAAGCTAAAGGGGGTGGCTCACATATGGTTCAAGCAGTGGATAGATGCCAGGGCAGCGGCTGCAGGCCCGATAGGATGGGAAGAGTTCGACACAACATTTTTGGATCGGTTCTTCCCTCGAGAGATGAGGGAGCTCAAGGTGGCCGATTGTGTTAATTTGAATCAGGGTAACATGCTCGTTCAGGAGTATGCATTGGAGTTCACCCGATTATCCAAGTATGCTCCAGAGTTGGTGGCGGATTAGAGGGCTCGGGTGAGTTGTTGTGTGCATGGGGTGGCAGATTATTTGGACAAGGATTGCAGGATCTCCATGCTACATCGGGATATCAACTTTCCCCACATTGTGTTGCATTTTCAGCAGATGTAGTCGCTACTAGAGGTAGAGGGAGTCCAAAAGGACCAAGATTGACAGCTATGGGGCTTCTCTGGTCAGGACAGGGGGTGGACAACATCAGCAGTCCTGACATAGGTCTATCGCTCCATCTCCATCATCGGCCAGCACGCCATCTAGATTTAGAGGAGATTGGAGGAGTATAGCTTCAGAGTCGAGAGGCAAGGGTAGCATGCAGACGGAGCGCTTTTTCCCAGTTTGTGTAGGGTGTAGCAAGAATCAGCCTGGGAGGTTCTTAGTTGGCTCGGATGCTTTCTTCGGGTGTGGAAAGGCCAGACGCAAACTTAAGGATTGCACTTAGCTAGATTAGGGATCGGTGGAGCCCGTCTGACAGCATCCAGTTCTGCAGCTCCAGCAGCACGTCCTCCTCAGCATGTTGCCTCAACTAGTGACGTAGGCGGTCAGCGACAAAGCAAGTTTTATGCTTTAGTATCTCGCCAGGAGCAGGAGGCTTCATTAGATGTGGTCACTGGTATGTTGCAAGTCTTCCATATTTATGCTTATGCCTTGTTAGATCCAGGAGCTACTTTTTCTTTTGTAAACCCTTATATTGCTAGTAGTTTTTGAGTTAGCCCTGGAATCCTGTTAGAACCATTCCCAGTCTCTACTACAATTGGTGATTCAGTTGTAGCTAGGCGGGTGTATAGAGGTTGTCCCATTACAGTATTGCATAAGGTCACCTCCATAGACTTAGTAGAGTTAGCTATGACTGACTTTTACATCAATTTTGGCATGGATTGGTTGTTTTCATGTTATGCTTCGATTAATTATACACTCGTGCAGTGGAATTTCGATTTCCGGGTGAGTTAATTTTGGAGTGGAAGGGTAATTCAACTGTACCAGGCGGTCGGTTTATTTCATACCTTCAGGCTAGTAAAATGATTTCTAAGGGTTGCATGTATCACCTAGTTAAGGTTAAGGATGTTGAGTCCGAGACCCCGACAATCAAGTCATTTTTGGTGGTGTCTGAGTATCCGGAGGATTTTCTCGATGATTTTCCAGGTGTTCCTCCTAAGAGGGAAATTGTTTTCGGCATTGATCTCTTACACAATACATAGCCCATCTCTATTCCTCCCTACAGGATGGTTCTAGCCGAGCTAAAGGAGTTAAAGGATCAGTTGAAGGACCTGTTAGATAAGGGATTTATCTGACCGAGCAAGTCTCCATGGGGTGCACAAATGTTGTTTGTCTAGAAGAAGGATGGTTCGCTTCGGATGTGCATTGACTATCAGCGGTTAAACAAGGTCTCCAATAAGAACAGGTATCCTTTACCCAGGATCGATGATTTATTTGACTAAGTTCAGGGTACCAAGTGTTTCTCCAAGATTGATCTGAGGTTCGGGTATCACCAGCTCAGGGTTCGGGAGAGTGACATCCCAAAACCGCTTTCAAGACTCGGTATAGTCACTACAAATTTGTTGTTATGTCTTTTGGACTAACCAATTCCCCTGCAGCTTTCATGGCCTAGATGAAAAAGGTATTCAAGAAATATATAGACATGTTCGTGATCGTGTTCATTGATTATATCCTTATATACTCTCGGAACAAGGAGGAGCATGCCGCTCACTTGAGAGTAGTGCTTCAAACCCTCAAGAATCGTCAGTTGTATGCAAATTTCAGCAAGTGTGAATTTTGGTTAGACTCTATAGAATTTTTAGGCCATGTGGTATCGAGTGAGGGCATAAAGGTAGATTCTCAAAAAATTGAAGCGGTGAAGAATTGGCCCAGACTGGTGAATCCTTCAGAAATTCAGAATTTCATGGGCATAGCAGGCTACTACCATAGATTTGTAGAGGGTTTTTCATCAATTGCGGCTTGTGAGAAAAGCTTCAAAGAGTTGAAGACTCGACTCACTTCAGCACCAGTGTTTACCCTACCTGAGGGTACCGATGGTTTTGTGGTGTATTGTCATGCTTCAAGAATCGGACTTGGGTGTGTGTTGATGCAACATGGGAAAGTGATAGCATATTCCTTAAGACAGTTGAAAGTCCATGAGAAGAATTACCCGACCCATGATCTTGAGTTGGCCGCGGCGGTATTTGCATTGAAGATATGGCAACATTATTTGTATGGGGTCCACGTGGATGTATTCACGGAACACAAGAGCTTGCAATATGTGTTCATGCAGAAAGATTTTAATCTTTGGCAAAGGAGGTGGTTGGAGCTACTAAAGGACTACGACATGAGTTTCCTTTACCACCCGGGTAAGGCTAATGTGGTAGCGGACACACTTAGAAGGCTCTCTATGGAGAGTGTGTCCCACGTGGATGAGGGAAAAAAGGAGTTGGTGAAAGATGTCCATCGACTTGCGAAGTTGGGAGTTAGACTGGTCGACTCGACCGATGGTGGCAATGTTATGCAAAACGGATCAGAATCGTCCTTGGTGATTGATGTGAAAGCTAGGCAAGACGAGGATCCGATGTTGGTGAAACTTAAGGAAGTCGTTCAAAGTCAGAAAGTGGAGGTTTTCTCCCAAGGTAGAGATGGGGTACTGCGATACCAGGGCCTTCTATATGTTCCAAATATTGATAATTTGAGGGATCGGATATTGCATGAGGCACATGGATCTATGTATTCTATCCATCTGAGTGCCATAAAGATGTATCATGATTTGCGGGAAATATATTGGTGGAATGGAATGAAGAAGGATCTTGCAGAATTCGTAGAAAAGTTCCCGAACTGTCAGCAAGTAAAGGTCGAGCATCAAAGGCCGGGAGGCACACTTCAGGATATTATCATTCCCACTTGGAAGTGGGAAGAGATTAATATGGATTCCATTACAGGCCTACCTCGTATTGACCGACATACGATTCAATTTGGGTGGTGGTTGACGGGTTAACAAAGGCTGCACATTTCCTACCTGTCCAAACCACAAATTCAGTGGATGATTATGCCAAACTATATATCCGAGAGTTGGTGCGATTACATGGAGTGCCCTTGTCTATTATCTCAGACCGAGGTACTCAGTTTACCTCTAAGTTTTGGAGGTCTTTTTAAAAAGGGCTTGGGACTCAAGTTAAACTCAGCACAACATTTCATCCGCAAACGGATGGTCAAGCGAAGCGAACAATAGAAACTCTCGAGGACATCTTGAGGGCTTGTGTGATGGACTTTAAAGGAGGTTGGGATGATCACTTGCCCCTGATCGAGTTCGCTCACAATAACAGCTATCACTCTAGTATCAAAATGGCACCGTTCGAGGCTCTCTATGGGAGGAGATGTAGATTGCCCATTGGATGGTTTAAGGTTGGTGAGGTAGCTATGATAGGGATAGATTTGGTTCATGAGGCTATGGTGAAAGTTCAGTTGATAAGGGACAGCTCAAAATGCTCAGAGTCGTCAAAAGTCATATGCTAATGTGAGGAGGAGAAAGTTGGATTTCGAGGTGGACGATTGGGTATTCTTGAAGGTGTCTCCCATGAAGGGATTCATGTGGTTCGGAAGTGAATGAAAACTCAACCCCCGCTATGTTGGTCCCTACCGAGTTACGAGAAGAGTTGGTAAGGTAGCGTATGAGTTGGACTTTCAATCAGAGTTATCTTCTGTTCATCCCGTCTTTCATGTATCGCTCTTGAAAAAGTGCTTGGGTGACCCAGCTTTAGTTATCCCAGTGGAAAGTATTGGTGTGAGAGATAGTCTCAGCTATGAGAAAATTCCAGTTGCAATCTTGGATCGTCAAGTTCGGTGGCTGAGGAACAAAGAAGTAGCTTCAGTAAAGGTGTTATGGAGAAATCATCATGTTGAGGGAGCTAGTAGGAAGCCGAAGTAGATATGATGGCTAAATATCAACACCTGTTCCCTACTGGCTCAGTTTCAGATTGAGGTATCAGTTTTTTCCCTAATTCTCTATCAGTTTCCATATTCAGTTCATGTGCACAAGTTTGATTTATGTTATGATAGGTGTATGTGATGTCTGAATTTGGTTCCGCTATGTAGTTCTTTTCGGAGGTAGTCATTCTGCCAGTTTTCGGTATAAATGATTAGTACTTGAATATGATAATTGCATGTTTCTGTTTTCTTCTTGTTTACTATATTTGAGGATGAATGTTCCCAAGGGGGAGATATTATAATATCCCGAAAGAGCCTAGGAGTAGACCTAGGAGCTAAAAGTTGAAAACTGCTGAAACAAGAAAATATCATAAAACGGGCGACCTAACGACTCGTGGTATCAAACCACGGGTCATTGTATGAAGTTTTTATGTGGGGATGTCTAGGTGGCAGTGGAGATGACGGACGATACAACGACTCATTTTTCGAGACAACGAGCAATTGTTAACAGGCGTAGGAGGAGGTTGTGTTTAGCAGATGGGATACAACGGGCTGTCTAACGACTCATTGTGAGAAGAAACAACCCGTGGTTATCGGTCATTGTTTGGTTGCCGAGATTTCCAGTGTCTGTGATGGATCAAGACAACGACTGGTTGGAAGAAACCACGAGTCGTGGTGAGGCTCGTGGTAAGAAGGTTCAGTTTTGTGAAGGGGGCAAACCACGATCGATGTAACGATCCTTTATTTTAGAGGATGAGTCGTCCTGTTCGTCCATTGTTCAGTTCTGAAGGCAGGTCTCAGCAGTGCAAACGACAAGCAACACAACGGGTCATCGTTCCTTCCAATGACCCGTTGGTTCCATCCGTTGGTCAAATCAGGAAAATTTTCAGGCAAGATTCATTAAGGGCACTTTCAACTTTTCCACGCTATGAGACCCTAAATTACATCTTTTTAGCTTCTGGAAGGTGGGTTTTTAGGGGGATAATTTATTCTAAGTCCCCATTCATGCATACTAGAGTATAGAGAGGTGATCATAAGGGGGATTCAAGGCTTCTCTCTTTATATCCTTCCAATTCCTTCTTGGGCATTCAAGGGAGGTTAAGAATCAGTTTTTTTAGGTATGTAAGGCTATCAATGGGTGTTTCCTTTTATACCCATGCCAATTCTGTATGATTTCATGAAAATTCTATCAAAAATTTATGGGGTTTTGAAGTAGATTTATATAAAAGCTATTTATTGTTAATGGGCTTTGTGATTTTTTTGAATCTTATCATATTCTAATGGTTTTTGATCAACTTTTATGATTCAAATTATTTATAATCTTATCGATATCAATTTATTTTGAATTTATCCTAATTATGCATGACCCATGATGAATCAATTTATGATCTATTTTTTATAATAATATTTACAAGCCCAACATGAATTATGATTTAAGCCCTGGATCTCATAAACAACGTGCCACAGTAGGTATGTTGGGACCTCCTTTGTGACTGTCTCTAGCCCAATTTGACCTTTTCATGGTGATATGACGCCCTTTCATGGTTCTACCCATGGTAAGGTACGAACGACCTCCAGACTAGGTTTATAGGTCGGACTTCATGTGTGCTCATATTGGATATGTCGGTTAAGAGAATCTCCCACTGTTCCTCATGATTCATGAATGCTTATGATTATGTATTTTGGCTCAAGTCATGTTATGTGAGTCTTTTCTCTTATGATTATGATTATGTTTGTACTATGAATGTTTTGAAAACCATGAGCCCTATGTTAAGTTATGATGTTTATGATACGAGCATGATGTCCTACTCTTAGGATGATTTATGAGTTTTAAATATTTTAAATGTCCGTTTACTTACCTTGCATACTCCGTACATTCCATGTACTGAGTGCATAATTTTTATGTTGTATCGTTTCATGATACCGGACCCAGCTCTCAGGCTCACCCGCATCCTTAGATCGTCTCAGAATTTGCTTTCAGCATAATGGTGAGTCCTCATGTTCGAAGGGCTATTTGATAGACATGTTGCTACCTTTTGTTTTAGTACATGCTCTGGTTAGTTAGGAGTGTTCTCCCATCAACCCATCATGGTAGTAGAGGATTTCCAACAAAGTATAGAATTCATCTTATGTATGTCTAAGCGATTCTGCCGGTTTGATATGTCATGATTCGATATGTTTCCGATAAGCTTTTTGTTAAGTCCTCCGCTCATGTGAATGAATTAGATGCATGCTCATTCCTTGGGTCGACTTGGGGTCTCTCGGGGCTCCTTGTCCCGTATTTATGATCTGGGTGTACATTCGGGTTATGACAAGATGTAACCTTAGGAAGAATTAGACTGTCATAACCCAAACATAGCCTCGGATCAAGACACGGGACTAGAAACCTCTAGAGGCTCTAAGTAGACCCATGACATGAATAATACATCTAAACTAAATATGATAAAGAAGAATTTTAACATACATAATAGAGGAAGTCTGCATACATATATCTATATCAAGCTAGAACTGAATCAACAACGACAAGCTGATTTCTACATAATGTCAAAAAGCCTCTAACATAACTGATAAGCTGATGGGACAGCACCCCCAACTAGCTCGATAAAGTTTTAAACTGAAATAACATAGCAAACTATTGATGTCTGAACGTCCTCGAAAGATGAGGACTCACCAACACTGGTTGGACAGGTCAGAGAGGGAAGCTAGGGCTAATGATGCGACTGAGACTGATCCCTTAAACCTGTATCATGAAATGATACAGTAAAGAGTATGCGGTCAGTATTTGGAATGTACTAAGTATACAAGGTATGTAAAAATGGATAGTTAAAACACATAATAGTTCATAAGAGTAGGACAACATGATCAGAAAATAAGTATCATAATCTCATAATGTAAACATAGGGCTTAAGGTTTTGAAAATATTCATAATCAAAATCATAGGAGAAAAACTTCATTAAACATGACTTGGGCCAAAGTAACATAAACATAACCTTGCATAAATCATGAGGAACAATGGGAGGACTCGTCATAACCGACACCATCATGATAGAGCCTTACATGACGCCCCCCTATTTCGCCCAAGTGGTCAGGATCGTCCCCGGCTTGCCAGGTAGGGGAATGTGCATGCGTTGTGATATCACAGGGATCAAATAATATATATATATATATAAACCTACGGTGGCACATAGTTCTAAGACCAAGGGATTTTTCATTGAACGCCCGGTCTACTCGGTGCTAGACAACGCTCCCAAAAACATGCACATGAGGGATCATATTGTAATCGTAAAATTGATTATGAAGTTCATGGACAAATAAACAATAACATGAATCTTACTTGAAATACATGATTTTCCATGAATAAGGGCCCATGAATCGGCCAGGAGTCATAAATTCATAAATCATAAAAACCCATGCATACTTGTAAAATATGTATATACTTGATATTCATAAATCCATGATGAGTACTTGAGAGAAATAATATCTTAAATTATAAATCATTATTTAGGGCTTAATAAGATCAAGTTCGTAATGGAACCATAAATTGACATTTCCTAAAATTTACGTAGTTGGGCATAATTTAATTCGAAATTACAATAATAATTTAATAATCAAAATAACTATAAAATCTTCCCATAAATCACAACACATGANATTTGATACATGAAGGGAATTAACCCATTGATATATCATAGAGAATTTCACAAGAATTTGAATAAACCCCATAAGATCATGAAATTTGAATCTAGACTTGGAATCCATTGAATTGAAAAGAATCTAGGGCACGGGACTGAAAGGTGCCCCCATTCATAGCCTCACATATCTGGGTAAATTAAATTCAACCTCCTACTTGAAAGCCCAAAGGAAATTGGAGAGAATTTAATGAAATCCCTCATACTTGATCTTCAAGGAGGGTTCTAGGTTGCATGCATGGAAGTGAATAGGAGTGAATGAACTTACCCCTCTTAAAATACTCTATTCTAAGTTTAAAATGACGTATTTTAAGACTTAGGAACTTAGGATTTACGGGAAAGCCCTTAATAAATTCGTAGGGAAAAACACATTGCTAGTCCCTACAATGGACTGTACGACTCGTCGTCATTGACCACGACTCATGGTAACCTCCCGTTGCCAATACTGAAATTCCATCTCCACTGGTTACCATGAGGGACACCATGACTCGTGGTGTGCCTGACGACTCGTGGTGACTGGTTATTCGGGACACTGCCAAGATATTCAATCCTTCAGATAACTCTAGACCACGGGCCACTCGATGAATCGTGGTGCTGACCATCACTCATGGTCGCACCCGTGGTCGCCTCAGAACTAAAATATCTCAACCATGTCCAACCTCCTCCCCACGAGTCACTGAATGACTCGTGGCGCACCTAACGGTTCACTAGAAGACACGTCTTGTTACCTGGTGCAGGAAATCCTATTTTTTCCGTTTAAACTCCTGGGTCTTATCTCAGAGCTTTCAGGGTATTACAATATCTCCCCCTTTGGAAAATTCATCCTCGAAGGTGGAAAAACATACTGGAAAGCAGAGAAATGCAATCATCATACTAAAATATTTAACATACAAGATGAAAACTAACCGAATGGCTGACTCTAAACTAAACTACATGATAGAACTGAATTCCTAAATCATACATACATTCATTGACATGAAACAAACTGGGGCACATGAACTAAACATGAAACTGAATAGGGTACTAAGGAGGAAACTGATACCTCAAGCTGAAACTTAGCCGGAAGGGAATAGATGTGGGTATTTAGCCATCATATCTACTTCGGCTTCCCACGTAGCTCCCTCAACAAGCGGGTTCCTCCACAATACCTTGACTGAGGCTACTTCTTTGTTTCTTAGCTTCCGAACCTGACGATCAAGTATTTCTACTGAAACCTCCTCATAAATAAGGCTATCCTTCACACCGACATTGTCCACCGGAACAACCAGAGTTGGATCACCCAAACACTTCTTCAAGAGCGATACATAGAAAACTGGATGAACTGAAGCTAATTCTGAGGGCAACTCCGACTCAAAAGCTACCTTACCAACCCATTTCACAATCCAGTACGGACCAACATAACGAGGGCTGAGTTTCCCTTTCTTTACAAATCTCATCACTCCCTTCATGGGAGACACCTTCAGAAACACCCAATCATCGACTTCAAACATAAGTTCTCTTTTTCTCACATCCGCGTAGGAATTTTGGCGACACTGAGCTATTTTTAACCTGTCCCTTATAAGCTGAACTTTCTCCATAGCCTCATCAACTGAATCTGGTCCTACTATTGTAGCTTCACCAGATTCAAACCAACCAATAGGCGATCTACATCTCTGCCCATAAAGAGCCTCAAATGGAGCCATCTGGATGCTAGAATTGTAGTTGTTGTTATATGCAAACTTAATGAGAGGCAAATGATCATCCCAACTACCTTTGAAATCAATCACACACACTCTCAACACATCCGCTAGAGTTTGAATAGTCCACTCTGCCTGACCATTTGTTTGCAGGTGAAATGTTGTGCTACGCTTGACCTCAGTACCAAGTCCCTTCTAAAACGATCTCCAATACTGAGAGGTAAACTGAGTACCTCTATCTGTTATGATGGACAATGGCACTCCATGCAATCGAACTAACTCCTGAATGTACAACTTAGCATAATCCTCTGCTGAATCGGTAGTTTTGATCGGTAGAAAATGAGTTGCTTTAGTCAACCTGTCCACAACAACCCAAATGGAGTCATATTGTCGACGAGTGTGAGGCAACCCTGTAATGAAGTCCATATTGACCCCCTCCCACTTCCAAGTAGGAATACTAATGTCTGGAAGCACACCTCCAGGTCTTTGATGCTCAACCTGAACCTGTTGATAATTTGGAAACTTAGCCACAAACTCTGCTATGTCCTTGTTCATGCCACTCTACCAATAGAATTTCCGTAGGTCACAGTACATCTTGGTGGCACTTGAGTGTATAGAGTATTTGGAACCATGAGCCTCGTGCAACATCCGATCTCTGAAATTATCAACACCCGGAACACACAAGCAACCCAGATATCGAAGCACCGCATCTCCCCCTTTGGAGAAGACTTCTACCTTCTAATGAACAGCTTCCTTCAACTTACCAATATAGGATCTTCATCTTGTGTAGCTTTAACTTCGCATAAAGGATGATTCTAACCCATTTTGAATGATAAGACCACCATCTGTCGAGTCAATAAGACGGACACCTAGCCGTGAAAGCCGATGTACATCCTTCACTAACTCCTTCCTATCCTCACCTATATGGGACACACTCTCCACGGAAAGCCTGCTAAGAGCGTCCACCACCACATTAGCCTTGTCCGGGTGGTAGAGAACACTCATATCATAATCCTTCAAAAGCTCCAACCACCTTTTCGGACGTAGACTCAAATCCTTTTGGGTAAACACGTATTGTAGGCTTTTATGGTTCGTAAACATATCTACATGGACCCCGTACAGATAGTGTCTTCAATTCATCAAGGCAAATACTACCGCCGCCAATTCGAGATCATGAGTCGGGTAGTTCTTTTAAAGTACTTTCAGCTGCCTAGAAGCATAGGCTATAACCTTACCGTGTTGCATGAGCACACAACCAAGTCTGACCCTTGAGGCGTCATAATATACCACAAACCCATCGGTACTCTCAAGTAGAGTCAACACTAGTGCTGAGGTGAGTCAAGTCTTAAACTCTTGGAATCTCTTCTCAAGAGCCTTCGACCATTGAAACTTCACTTTCTTCTGGGTCAATTTAGTCAACGGTACTGCAATCGGTGACAACCCTTCAATAAACCTTTGGTAGTAACCATGTAAACCCAAGAAACTACTAATATCTAACATACTAACTGGTCTAGGAAAATTCTTCGCAGCTTCTATCTTTTGAGAGTCCATACCTAGGGAAAATCAAATCTCACCACTCCTTAAAAGCCCAATGGGAATTGATAGAGAAAACCTTGAAGACAAGCTTGATCACCTTCTCAATTTTCTAACTTTGCATGCATGAGAATGAATAGGCTGGAAGGGCTTAACCTATCTTAATACAATCAAAAAATAACTTAAAATGACATAGTTTGGGACCTTAGAGCGTAGGAATGACAAAAATACCCTTAATGAAAAACCCTGAAAAATCTATATTAGCAAACTAACGGACAGACTAACGGGTCATAGGAGGATACCACGACTCATGGTTTCCATTCGTTATCTACATTGTCAAAAATCCTGATCTCATATTCGTTCCCATGACTCAACAGGACGAGTCTTCCTTTCATTCAGTGGGTCATTACATTGTCCGTTGTTTCCTCCTTCAGGTCCTACTTAGAAAAATATTAGTATCCCATACAATGACTAGTCACCACGACCCGTTACTTCTCATGACGGGTCGTGGGATGACCCGTTATTTCCCATAATGCTGAAGCCCAGTTCTCACCACAAACATAACAACGACTCATTATATAAGAGTGGATGGGTAGTTCAGTTGTGCCTGCAGGTCACTTTATTTCCTACCTTAAGGTTCACCAGAATATCTGAACTCTACTGCACGGGTTCTACAATTAACTGAGGCATAACATGCATGTAGCCAATCTATGCTGAAGATGACATCAAAATTGATCATGGCTAGCTCTACTAAGTCTGTTGAGGTAACTTTCTAAAGGACCGTGACTGGGCAATTTCTATATACCCGTCGAGCTATAACTGAATCATTGATTGGAGTAGAGACTGAGAAGGGTTCTGATAAAATCTCAGGACTGACTCTGAAACTACTAGCAACATAGGACGTCAGAAAAGATAAAGTAAGCCCTAGATCTAAAAATGCATATACATCAAGGTGAAATACTCGTAACATACCCGTAACCACATCTGGTGAAGTCTCCTGCTCTTGGCGGGATGCAAGAGCATAAAACCTATTATGGCACTAGCTGCCACCTACACTGGTGGACGCACCCTGTTGGGCTGGATGTGTTGGTGCTGCTGCTGATCTGGTAGCCTGAGCTTGGCCTCTACCATCACCCTGTCTAGCCAAGGGACACTCCTGGCATATGTGACTAGATATACCACACCCAAAACAAATATCCAATCCCATCAAGCACTCTTTTGTATGACTCTTTCCACACTTTCCATAGGCCAGAAAGGTGAACTCTATCTACTTGCTCCTCTGGTCCCTCGAACCTGAGGCCATTCTACTTTAATCACCTCATGGTCTGGACAGGGAACTGATCGGTGATGGTGCTAGAGCTACTGACCTATGATGAGACTGCTGGCGATGGCCACCTCTCAATCTCTGCCGAGAGAACTAATAACTTCTGTCTTGGCCCTCTTGGCCTCTTTCCCTCTCAGATGCACTGCCTCCATCTGTTGGGTGTACAAAACCATTTGGGGAAATCAATGTCCTGATGAAGAATGGACATCTTACAATATTTGTCCAGGTAGTCCGCCACTCCATGTACAAACCTGCTCACTCGAGCTCTCTGATCAGCCACTAACTCTAGTGCATACTTGGACAAATGAGTGAACCCCAAAGCATACTCCTGGACTGTCATGTTACCCTGCTTCAGGTTCACAAACTCCGATGCTTTAATCTCCCTTATTTCACAAGGGAATAACTGATCCAGAAATGCATCATGAAACTCATCACAACCAATAGGGCCTACACCAACTATCCTGCTATCCTTCCATTGCTTGAACTAGATATGTGCAACCCCTTTTAGCTGATACGAGGCTAGATCAGCGCACTCCTCTCAAGTCACCCCTATGATATGGGTGATCTTCGGAACCTCATCAATGAACTCATATGGATCCTCGTCCACCTTCGACCCAAGAAACTCCAAAGGGTTCATCCTTAGAAAATCTCTGACTCTTGCTGCTGTAGCATTCCCCTTCTGAGGGACATACACTACCTCCTACTGATTGCCCTTGGCGGTCAAGGCCTAAGCTAGCATCTATATGGTTGCCCTAAACTCAGCATGGACAACTTGTTCGAGTACATGCTCCTCATAGGCTGGTTGGGCCTGCTGGTGTCCATCTCCATTGCCATTCTCGTGGCCATTTCCATTCTCGTTTCCTCTTCCATTAACTCGGCTAGTTCTACAAACGCGTACAACACGAGTTAAAAGGATAAAGAGATATTTCATCACATGACATAGATTATGAAAGAATGGAACATTTCCTAAATGTCTCATAGACTCTTCATCATAAGTGTCGCACACTTTACATCCATGAAAAAGACTCTACTTAACGCGGCTTTCAGACACCCTTGGACACTTCAAAACCAAATGCTCTGACACCAAATTTGTCATGATCCAAACATAGCCTTGGATCGAGACACGGTAGAAGAAACCCCGAGAGACTCTAAGTGGACCCATGGTATGAACATAACGTCTAAACTCAACATGATAAAGAGGAAGTTTAACATACATAATAGTGGAAGTACATACATATATCTATATCAAGCTTGAACTGAATCAACAACGACAAGCTGATTTCTACATAATGTCTGAAAGCCTCTACCATAACTGATGAGTGGATGGGAAAGCACCCCCAACTAGATCAACAAAGTGTGAAACTAAAATAACATAGAAAACTATAGATGTCTGAACATCCTTGAAAGATGAGGACTCACCAACACCGGCTAGACATATTGGTGAGGGAAGCAGGGGCTAATGATGTGACTCAGACTGATCCCTCAAACTTGTATCATAAAGCGATACAACATAGAGTATTCTTTTAGTACTTGGAATGTACTGAGTATGTAACGTAAGTAAAAACGGACATTTAAAACACATAAGATTTCATAAGAGTAGGCCAACATGATCATAATGTAAACATAGGGCTCAAGGTTTTCTAAACATTCATCAATCAGTCATAATCATAATCATAGGAAAAAAGCTTCATTAAACATGAGTTGGGCCAAAGTAACATAAACATAACCTTGCATAAATTATGAGGAACAATAGGAGGACTCGTCATAACCGACACAATCATGATAGATCCTTACATAAAGCTTAACTATTTTTCCCAAATGGTCAGGACCGTCCCCGGCTTGCCAGGAAGGGGGACCTGCATGCATGGTGATATCACAGGGATCCAATAATTTATATATAT
>JACEIK010011367.1:25622-37353 GCA_018107945.1 Datura stramonium
TCATAAACCATAATTTAGGGCTTAAGAAGATCAAGATCGTAATGGAACCATAAATTGACCTTTCATAAAATTTACGTAGTTGGGCATAATTTAGTTAGAAACTAAAACTATAATTTAATAATCAAAATAATTATAAAATCTTCCCATAAATCACAACACATGATTTGATACATGAAGGGAATTAACCCATTGATATATCATAGAGAATTTCACAAGTATTGGAATAAACCCCGTAAGATCATGAAATGTGATTCTAGACTTGGAATCCATAGAATTGAGAAGAATCTAGGTCATTGGAATGAAATGAACTTCCATTCATAGCCTCACATACCTGAGTAAATCGAATTAACACTCCTACTTGAAAGCCCAAAGGAAATTGGAGAGAATTTGATGAAATCCCTCAACCTTGATCTTCAAGGAAGGTTCTAGGTTTCATGCATGGAAGTGAATTGTCCTAGAATCAACTTACCCATCTTAAAAAACTATATTCTGAGATTAAAATTATGTATTTTAGGCCTTAGAAACTTTAGAATTACGGAAAATCCCTCAATAAATTCACAGGGAAAAACACACTTGGGGACTGGAAGACTCGCTGTTATTAACCACGACTCGTGGCCACCTCCCATTGCCAAAATTGGAATTCCATCTTCACTGGTCACCATGAGGGACACCGCTAACTCGTGGTGTGTACGATGACTCGTGGTAATGGTCGTTAGGGACACTACCAACATATTCAATCCTTCAGTCAACTCTTGACCATGGGTCACTCAACGAATCATGGTGCTAACCATGACTTGTGGTCACACCCGTGGTCGCTTCAAAAGTAAAAAAACTCAACCATTTCCAACCTCCTTCCCACGAGTCACTAAACGACTCGTGGCACACCCAGCGGATCACTGGACGACTTGTCCTGTGACCTGGTGCAGAAAATCCAATTTTTTCCATTTAAACACCCATGTCTTATCTCATGGCTTTCGGGGTATTACATAGACTAGCGTATTTATGTCTTAAAACTCAACCCGAAGTGAGAACTTCAATACCCTAGATTCTATCATCATTTGAATTTCAAGATTTGTGAAAATCGTTCAATTTCATTAGTTAATTTATTTATCAAGTTTAATAGTTATAATTTCTAAACCATTCTCCATTTTTATCTGTGTTTATTAGAATAGTGAATTAAAGTATTAACATTAAGCAATTAATCTGACAAGTCTCTGAGGGATCGATAATCGGGACTTCACTGTACTATATTACTTGACGACCACGTGCGCTTATGTGTTCTTGGACGACATTACAAATATTTTAACAAAACCGTAGGTTTAACATGCTCAAGTATGATGTATGAATCTAGATGAAAAGAATTGATAGTAGGGATTCAAGGTGTTATCCCTTGACTGATGATTTATACTGTAATAAGATTAATCAACCTAGGTTAATTATTGTAACTCACTGATTATCGCCCTTAGATTGAGAAGATAAGAGTGATACCCATCTGAAGAGGTTGAGAAACAGTTGGACTGAATAATTGAGTTAACAACCTACACACATAGCATTAAATAAGTCCACAGTAGTCATTCACCAAATGTCTTTAAGAAAATATGATGACTATATCCCTAGTTTACTTTCTTCTTGGATTCAATAGTAATAAATCATAGTTGGTGTTTCTTGCATTTGACTGATAGTGAATCAAAACACAATTCCCAGACCCCAATTTCAAGGAAATATTTGACTAAAAGAAAATACTCACATAAGACTTAGTTTTCACCATATTTCATGTGCATTCGAATTCAACATTGTTGGGTTCTATAATTGACATCGATCGCGTTACACTTCTTATTATAGAAGTGTAATTTGGGCGTATCAATAATTATGCAACCGTTTAAAAGAAAGAAAAAGAGGTTTCAAATAGAGCAAGGTATGAAATGAAATAACATTTGAAATAAGAATAGTAAATACATAGCACATAAAGAAGGTTAGAACAAAATACATAGTTTATAATTAAATACAAAGCGAGTAAATAAACGAAGAATAAAATAAAACGAAAAAGAAAACTGTTGGTTACCATGATTATAGAAAGAGTAAATAATGGAAAACTAGGAATGTAATTAATCATGGGAGAAAGATTATATTAGTATGGAAGAAAATAAATAAAATCTCTTGAGATGGTAAGATATAAATAATTAATTTATTTAAGTATAACAAATATATGTATTAACCTAAACATGGAGCACTTATATTTAACTAAGAGAGATTAAAAAAAAAGAAATAGTTTAACTATGAAAATAAATAATAAAAGGGAGACAAGTTAATTATTTAAGAAAAGTAAAGTAAATCGTACATGGAAAGAAAATAAGAAAATAAGGAAAGAGGAAAAGGGCTTAACATGGAAGACAAGTAAATTAAAAAAATAAAAAGAATTAAACATGATAAGGACTTAAAAGGTGACTAATTAACATGAAAAAAAGAAACTATTCATGAAAATGAAATAAGCGAATGGGGAAGGGACTCTCATGAAGGACCTTAAAGGAAATAAAAAAATCTTAAAAAAGCAAGCAGCATAAAGAAACACAGAAACCCCACATAAAATAAATTCATTATTGTTAAAATCTAAGTATCTCTAGCAGAGTTGTCATCCTGTTGCACCTCATTTTTCTCGCTTAAAATGGGTCATCGATATGTGATAACACTTTCAGGATAAAAGAGTGAAAAATTGGCACCTAATGGGTTAAGTTCGTTAAATCACCATTATAACCTAAATGAAAATAATTCTATTTTATTACATTATGTCACCAGAGTCGGGTAAATGTCACGATTTGAACATGGGCCTGGATCGAGACATGGGACAAGGAGCCCCGAGAGACTCCAAGTCCACCCATGGTATGAACATATATCTAACTCAATCAATAAAAGTGGAAGATCAACATGATAAACATAGCGGAAGTCTGAACATAACATAACATCAGAATGCATACACGAATATGAAACTAATTAGCACTATGTTTGAAAAACCTCTATTACAGATGAGTTGATTGGAAAAGATTCCAACTAACTCTCTAAGTCTGAAACTGAAAATAGAAAGATAACTGATAAGGAATGGTCCTCCAGAGATGAGGAATCACCAACTGAGACTGTCACGATCCGAACGTAGACCCGGATTGTAACACGGGACAAGGTACCCCGTGAGGCCCCAAGTCAATCTATGGAACAAGCATACATCTTACTTCATTCACTTTAAGCGAAAGACTGAACATAAGGCATAGCCGAAACGTAAACTTAACATAACATAACATAATATAAGGAATCTCGAAACGTACACACAAGCCGAGTAATACATACTGTCTGAAAGCCTCTACTACATTAGATGGGTTGATGGGACAACACCCCCAACTAACCCAGCCAAATTCTATAACACAGAATAACATAAATGTCTAGTATACGGTCCTCGGAATATAGGATGGACTAAGAATGAGGATGAGCCTGAGAGCCAAGTCCTGTATCATGAAACAATACAACATAGAAAGTCCTGTATCATTTGTGGATGAAATGTTGTGCTGAGTTTAACCTGAGTCCCAAACCCTTTTTGAAAAGATTGCCAAAACTGAGAGATAAATTGAGTACCTCAATGTGAAATGATAGACAAGGGCACTCCATGCAATCGAACCAACTCCCAGATATACAGTTTGGCATAATCCTCCGCCGAATCCATAGTTTTGACCGGTAGAAAATGTGCAGTCTTTGTCAACTTGTCTACCATAACCTAAATAAAATCATAGCGTCAACGAGTATGAGGCAAGACTGTGATGAAATCCATATTAATCTCTTCCCACTTCCAAGTGAGAATGCTAATATCCTGAAGTACGCCTCCTGGCCTTTGATGTTCGACCTTCACTTGCTGACAGTTCGGGCACTTGGCCACGAATTCTGTAATATCTCTCTTCATGCCATTCCACCAATATATTATCAGAAAATCATGATATATCTTAGTGGCACCTGGATGAATATTGTACCTAGATCCATGAGTGTCATGCATCATCCGACTCCTCAAATCATCTACATCCAGAACACATAGGCGATCCTGGTACCGAAGCACACCATCTCCCCTTTGGGAGAAGACCTTCACCTTCTGACTTCGAACGACTTCTTTCATCTTTACCAAAATAGGGTCCTCATCTTGTCTAGCTTTCACATCAATCACCAAGGAAGATTTTGATCCTTTCTACACAACCACACTGTCATCAGTCGAGTCGACCAACCTAACTCTCAACCTTGCAAGTCAATGGACATCTTTCACCAGCTCCCTCTTCCCATCATCTACATGGGACACACTCTCAATAGAGAGCCTACTAAGTGCGTCCGCTACCACATTAGCCTTATCCGGATGGTAAAAGACACTCATATCGTAGTCCTTGAGTAGCTCCAACCAACTTCTTTGCCGTAGATTGAGATCTTTCTGCATGAACACATATTGTAAGCTCTTATGGTCAGTAAATACATCCACTTGGACTCAATTCAAATAATGTCTCCATATCTTTAATGCGAATACCACCGCGACCAATTCAAGATCATGGGTCGGTAATTCTTCTCATGGACTTTCAACTGTCTTGATGCATATGCTATCACTTTTCCATGCTGCATCAATATACACCCGAGTCCGATCCTTGAAGCATCACAATACACCACAAAACCATCAGGGTCAACACTGGTGCGGAAGTAAGCCGAGTCTTCAACTCCTGGAAGCTTTCCTCACAAGCCTCGGACCATTGGAACTTTACCTTCTTCTGAGTCAACTTGTTCTAAGGTGAAACAATAGATGAGAAACCATCAACAAACCTCCGATAGTAGCCAACTAAACCCAAGAAACTTTGAATATCCGAAGGATTTACTGGTCTGGGCCAATTCTTCACCACCTCAATTTTCTAAGGATATACCTTTATACCCTCACTCAATACCACATGGCCAAAAAATTCTATAGAGTTCAACCAAAACTCACACTTGATGAACTTTGCATACAATTGGAAATCCTTGAGAGTTTGAAGCACTACTCTCAAATGAGCGGCATGTTCCTCCTCGCTCCGAGAGTATATAAGGATGTCGATGATGAACAAGATCACGAACATATCCAAATATGACTTGAACACCCTGTTCATCAGGTCCATAAAAGTTGTAGGAGCATTTGTTAGTCCAAATGACATAACTACAAACTCATAATGACCATACCACATCCTGAAGGTTGTTTTCGAGATATCACACTCCCGAACCTGAGCTGATGATACCCGGACCTAAGAACTATCTTTGAGAAACACATGGAACCTTGAAGCTGGTCAAACACTATCGATCCTGGGTAAAGGATACCTATTCTTAACGGTGACCCTGTTCAATTGCCGATAGTCAATGCACATCCGAAGCAAACCATTCTTCTTCCGGACAAATAACACTGGTGCACCCCATGGAGACCATGTCGGTCTAATGAAGCCCTTATCTAATAGGTCCTTCAACTGATCCTTCAACTCTTTTAGGTCGGTTGGAGCCATCCTGTAAGGAGGGATAGACATAGGTTGCGTGATGGGTAGGAGGTCAATACCAAAATCAATCTTCCGCTCGGGAGGAACACCGGGAAAATCATTGGGAAAGACCTCTGGATACTCACGCACCACCGAAACTTACTAGATAGTCGGAATCTCAGACTCAACATCCTTAACCCTAACTAAATAATACATGAAACCCTTGGAAATCATCTTTCTAGCCTTAAGATGTGAAATGAAACAACCTTCAAGTACAATTGAACTCCCCTTCCACTCCAAGACTGACTCACCTGGAAAGCGAAACTCCACTGCACGGGTTATACAATTAACAGAAGCATAACACGCATACAACCAATCCATGCCAAGAATAATTTCAAAGTTAGTCATGGATAACTCTACAAGGTCTGCGGAGGTGACTTTACACAATATAGTGACCGAACATCCTTTATATACCAGCCTAGCTACAACAGAATCACCAATAGGAGTAGAAACTGAAAATAGTTCTAACAGAGTCTCGGGACTAACTCCAAAGATACTTGTAACATAAGGAGTCACAAAAGACAAAGTAGCCCTCATATTTAGCAAAGCATAAACAATAATATGAAAAACTCAAAAAATACTAGTGACCACATCTGGTGAAGTCTCCTGCTCCTGATGCGGGGCGAGGGCATAGAATCTATTCTGGAGCTGCTCGCCACCCCCACTAAAAGATGCTCCCTGCAGAGCTGAACGTGCTGGAGCTGCTGCTTTTCTGGTGGTTTGCGTAGGACCCCTATCACCCTGCTATCTAGAAAATGGACACGCTCGGCGCATGTGGTCGGTCCTACCACACCTATAGCAAATATCTGAGCCGAGAAAACACTCCCCAATATGACTCTTGCCGCACTTTTGACGGGCTGGGAAGGTACGCTCTACCTACGTTCCCCTATGATCCCTCGATCCCGAAGCCCTGCTCTTATGATCACCCTTGGGTTTGGATGGAACACTAGCTGATGATAGTGTAGGAGCTAGTGATCTCTACTGAAACTGAGGGCAGTGACCACTGCCGAATCTCTGATGAGTAAACCCATGGCTATCTGTCAGAGCCCACTTTGCCTCCCTCTCCCTCGCATGAGCCACCTCCATCTGCTGGACGTACAACACTATGTGAGGGAAGTCCATCTCCTCATGAAGCATGTCAGTCCTATAATCATTTTCCAAATAAACTGCTACTCCATGGATGAATCTACTCACCCGCATCCTCTGATCGGCTACCAACTCTAGGGAATGTTTCGACAGGCGAGTGAACTCAAGGGAATACTCTTGTAAAGTCATCCTCCCTTGCTTCAAACTAACAAACTCGGCTGTCTTCCGCTCCCTCATCTCATGAGGGAAGAACCAGTCTACAAATGCAACATGGAACTTTTCCCAAGTGACCGGACCTGCTCCTGCGACCTTCTATCCTTCCATTGGAAAAACAATATATGCATGACCCCTTTTAACTGATAAGAGGCCAACTCGGTGCACTCAACCCTATTCACTCCCATGACTTGGGTTATCTTGACAATCTCATCTGCAAACTCATGTGGGTCCTTATCTACCTTGGACCCAAGGAACTCCGGCGGGTTCATTCTCAAGAAGTCTCTTACTCGAGCTGCCGCTGCATTTTCATTTTGCATAACATAGGCAACAGCCTTTTGATTGACCTGAGCAGTCAAGGCCTACGCAAGTATCTGAATAGCGGCCTGGAACTCAGCATGGGAAGGAATCTGATTCTACAACTTTCACTTCATAACCTTACGTGGGTGTGAACAATTTCACTTCATAACCATACATACCTGAGAGAATCTGATTCTACAACTTTTCTGATTGACCAAGGAATAATTAAGGAAGAACCTTGAGAGATTGAGCTTGATCACCCCTCTAAACTTCTAAACCTACATGCATGAATTAGGCTAGGCTTAGAATAACTTAACCTTTCTTAAAAAAACTCCATTCTGACCTTAAAATGACGTAGTTGAGGCCTTAGGATTATAGGAATTACGAAAAAGCCCTTAATAAACTCGCAGCGAAAAACAGGCTGCCAGTCCCATCGAGGGACTGGACGAGTCGTTGTTACATGCCACGACTCATTGTCTGCAGTCGTTGGCTTCACTGGAAGATACATCCAGATATCCACCACGAGGCACTTAACGACCCATTACTAGTGACACGACTTGTGGTCATCTTCCATCACCCTCACAGCCGAAAAATTACTTCGGTGTCACCACGGGCGACACCACGAATCATGGTGTTCTCGACGAGTCATGGTGAGGACCCGTTAAGTGCACTGTCTAAACTTCTCTACTTTCTTCGCCAATCTTTGACCATGGGTGACCAAGCAGATCATGGGGTTGACCACCACTTGTGTTCACACTCGTGGTCACCCCGAACTTGAAAATTCCAACTTAAGTCCAACTCCTCACCATGAGTAACTTATCGACTTGTGGTCATCTTGATGGGTCACTGGATGACTCATTATATGACCTGAAGCAGAAAATTATATTTTTTTCGTTTCAACTCTCGGGTTTGATCTTAGGGTTTTCGGGGTACTACAATATCTCCCCCTTGAGAACATTCAATCACGAATGTTGGAAAACATACAGAAAAGCAGAGAAATGAAATCATCATATTCAAATTCTTATCATATAAGCTGAAAACTTATGGAATGACTGCCTCCGAACTAAACTACATAACTGAACTGAATTCACAAATCATACATACATGCTCTGACATGAAAGAAACTGGGACACCTGAACAGGACATGAAACTGAATAGAGTTTTAGGGCAAAAACTAATACCTCAAGCTGAAACTGAGCCCAGAGGGAATAAATGTCTGTATCTACCCATCATATCTGTTTCAACTTCCCACGTAGCTCCCTTAACATGTTGATTCCTCCATAAAATCTTAATTGAGGCTACTTCTTTGTTTCTTAGCCTTCGCACCCGACCATCCAATATTTCCACCAGAACTTCTTCATAACTAAGGTTGTCTCTCACACCGACACTGTCCACCGGAACAACTAGAGCTGTATCACCCAAATACTTCTTTATGAGTGATACATAGAAAACCAGATGGACTAAAGCTAATTCTGAGGGCAACTCCAATTCATATGCTACCTTGCAAACCCGTTTCACAATCTGGTACGGGCTAACATAACGTGGACTAAGTTTCCCTTTATTTTTGAACCTCATCACTCCGTTTATGGAGACACCTTCAGACACACCCAATCATACACTTCCAACTCAATTTCTCTTCTCCTCACATCCGCATAGGACTTTTGGCGACTTTGAGTTGTTTTCAACCTTCCCCTTATAAGTTGAACCTTCTCCATAGCCTCATGCATTGAATCTAGTCCTATCAATGTAGCCTCACCAGCCTCAAACCAACCAATAGGCGACCTACGTCACCGCCCATAGAGAGCCTCAAACGGAGCCATCTGAATGCTGGAATGGTAGTTGTTGTTATACGCAAACTCAATATGAGGCAATGATCATCCCAAGTACCCCTGAAGTCAATTACACACGCTCTCAACAAATCCTCGAGAGTCTGAACAGTCCGCTCCACCTGACAATTTATTTGCGGGTGAAACACAATGCTATGCTTTACCTGAGTACCAAGTCCCTTTTGAAACGATCTCCAAAACTGAGAGGTAAACTGAGTACCTCAATCTAATATGATGTACAAGGGCACTCCATGCAACTGAACTAATTCCAAAATGTAAAACTTAGCATAATCCTCCACTGAATCGGTAGTTTTGATCATTAGGAAATGAGCCGCTTTAGTCAATCTATCTACAACAACACAAATGGAGTCATATTGCCGACGACTGTGAGGCAAACCTGTAACGAAGTCCAAATTGATCTCTTCCCATTTCCAAGTAGGAATGATAATATCTTGAAGCACACCTCCAGATCTTTGATGCTCAACTTTCACCTGTTGACAATTCGGACACTTAGCCACAAACTCCCTATGTCCTTCTTCATGCCATTCAACCAATAGACTTTCCATAAGTCACGGTACATCTTGGTGGCACCTGTATGTACAAAATACCTGGAACCATGAGCTTTATACAACATCTTATCCCTTAAATTATTGACATCCGGAACACACAAACGACCCTGATATCGAAGCACATCATCTCCCCCTTTGGAGAAGACCTCTACCTTCTAATTCTGAACAGCTTCCTTCAACTTTACCAAAATAGGTTCCTCGTCTTTTCTAGCCTTTACAATCAGTTACCAAGGATGATTCTGATCCATTCTGAATGATAACACCGACATTGATCGAGTCAACCAAATGAACTCCCAACTGTGCAAGTTGATGCACATCCTTCACCAACTCCTTCCTCTCCTCATCTACAGGAAACACACTCTCCATAGAAAGCCTACTAAGAGCGTCTGCTACCACATTAGCCTTGCCCAGGTGGTAAAGGACACTCATATAATAATTTTTGGGTAACTACTACCACCTCCTTTGAAGAAGATTTAGATCCTTCTGAGTAAACACATATTGTAGGCTTTTGTGGTCCATAAACACATCCACATGGACCTCATACAAATAGTGTCTCCAAATCTTCAAGGAAAATACTACCACTGCCAATTCCAGATCATGAGTCGGGGTAATTCTTTTCATGAACCTTCAGTTGCCTGGAAGCATATTCTATAACCTTACCATGCTGCATCAATACACAACCAAGGTCGATCCTTGAATAATCAAAATATACCACAAACCTCTCGGTACTCTCAGGTAGGATTAACACCGGTGCTAAGGTGAGTCGAGTCTTCAATTCTTGGAAGCTCCTCTCACAAGTCTCTGACCATTGGGACCTCACTTTATTCTGGGTCAACCTAGTCAACGAGGCTGCAATGGATGAAAACCCCTCAATAAATATTCGATAATACCCAGCTAAACCCAAGAAACTCTTAATACTCGAAGGATTCACCAGTCTAGGCAAATTCTTCACCACCTCTATCTTTTGCGAGTCTACCTGTACACCCTCACTTGACACCGCATGGCCCAAAAATGCCATTGAGTTCAACCAAAACTCACATTTACTGAATTTAGCATACAACTGGAGATCCTTAAGGGTCTGTAGCACAACCCTCAAATAAGCGGCGTGCTCCTCCTCACTCCGAGAGTATATTAGGATGTCATTTATGAACACGATCACGAAAGCATCGAAGTACGACTTGAACACCCTGTTCATCAAATCCATAAAAGTTGTAGGAGCATTTGTTAGTCCAAAAGACATAACTACAAACTCATAACGACCATACCGAGTCCTAAAAGGTGTCTTCGAAATATCGCTCCCCCGAACCCTGACCTAATGGTATCCAAATTTGAGGTCTATCTTTGAGAAGCACTTAGCACCCTTAAGCTGGTCAAACAAATCATCAATCCTGGGAAGAGGATACTTGTTTTTTTTGGTAACTATGTTCAATTGTCGATAATAAATGCACATCTGAAGGGAACCATCCTTCTTTCCGATGAATAGAATTGGTGCACCCCATGGGATTTGTTGGGTCTAATGAATCTCTTGTCTTAAAGGTCTATCAACTGCTCCTTCAACTCCTTTAACTCGGCTAGGGTGTCACGATCCTAACGTCCACCCGAATCGTAGACACGGGACAAACAGCCCCGAGGGACCCCTAGTCAACCCATGGCATGAGCATACATCTGATCCCAATCACATGAGTGGAAGACTTAGCATAACACAGAACGTAATCATGACATAATAAAAGGAAAATCAAAACTAGACTCATACGATATGACTGATTACAACTTGTAGTTTGATAAGCCTCTAATCATGAAAAGATGGGTTGATGGGACGACTCCCGAACTAACCCAACAATCCTAAAACTTAAAGAAAAACATAGAGTCTGAATACATAGCCCTCGGAACATGAGGATTCACCAAGTATGCTGAGAACAACTCCGAGACAATCTACTGGTGAGGGTGAGCCTGAGAGCTGGGGCCTATATCATAAAACGATACAACATAGAAAGTATGCGGTCAATACATGGAATGTACTGAGTATGCAAGGTAAGTAAAAAGGACATTTAAAATCATGTATAAAATTCATAAATGATTATTGATCACGGGAAATAATATAGGTCCCGTGATACGCTTTATAGCTTAAATTAGTCGTGTTGTCTAAGCTATTTGATACATTTTCATGTGATTTTAT
>JACEIK010011368.1:0-20068 GCA_018107945.1 Datura stramonium
GCAATTTCCATTTATATACCTTGTCCTATATTTCATGTCAGGAAAAGGAAAGCATTCTATAATTAGCTATTAAAGAAGGTGAAGAATAAGCTTCAAGCTTGGAAAGGAAATCTTCTTTCACATGGGAGAAAAGGCACTGCTGATTATCAATGTTTTACAAAGTATGCCACTTCATCTTCTTTCTGTTTGTCAATCCTCCAAAATGTGTTCTTTAATGAGCTACACAAGCTATTTGTCAGGTTCGTCTGAAATAATAAAGAGGAAGGCAGAAGTAAACATTGGGTTTCATGGCTTAACATGTGTATGCCAAAACAAGGAGGGTTGAGATTTATAGCCTGTTTGGCCAAGCTTCTGGGAAGTCAAAAGTGTTTATTTTTCCTAAAAAGCATTTATTTTTAAAAAAAAATAAGGTGTTTGGCCAAGCTTTTGGGAGAAAATAAGTGATTTTAGGGAGTAGCAGAAGCTATTTTTCAGATGCTAAGAAAAGTACTTATTTGATAAGAACTTTTGTCAAAAATACACTTAGAAGCACTTTTCAAAAACTTGGCCGAACACTAATTGTTGCTCAAAGTGCTTTTTAAATTTATTGGTCAAACACAAACTGTTTCTCACCAAAAGTACTTTTTTGATAAGCACTTTTGAAAAAAGCACTTCTCAAAATAAGCTGATTTGAGAAGTTTGGCCAAACAGTCTATTAGATCTCTATTTGATGTATCAAAAGCACTTCTTGCTAAGCTATGGTGGAGATTCAGAACCATTACATCACTATGGGTCAACTATATGAGGAATAAGTATTGTAAGAAACACATCCCAACAGTGGTTGAATGAAAAGGAGGTTCTCAAATATAGAAGATGATGTTAGAAGCCATGAATAATATTGATCAGGAAATATGGTGGGATCCTAAATGTGGATCTTCTGATGTATGGTTTGACAACTGGACCAGACTGGGAGCCTTATAAGTACATGGATAGATCAGTACAGGATGTGAAATCATGGATCAAGGTGAGAGGAATGAAGGCAAATTGCGACAATTGTTTCCAGATGATATTGTAGATCACATCAAGCAGGAGACTACTATGGAAGAAGAATCAGATTCATGGGACCTTGGTGGATGTTGACCAGCTCTAAGAAATTTTCATTAAGTAGTGGTTGGGATGTTCTAAGACAGAAATGAGTTTAATCAGAATCACCCGAACATGTGGATGAAAGGTCTAGCTTTTAAAGCTTTTCTTTTTGTGGAGACTATGGAAACATAAAATACCTATTGATGAGGTATTAACAAGGATTGGATTCTCAATGGTGTCAAGGTGGTGTTGTTGTAGGGATCCTCATTAGGAGATGATGAACCATTTGTTCATCACAAGTTCATTTGCAGCCAGAATATGGAATACTTTTACAGCAGCTGCAGGCATACAGGGACCATTTATATAGGTGACTCGAACTATTCTCAAGTAGTGGTCAGCAGATTGTTCTAACAAACTCAAACCTACTTTCAAAGCAGTTGCTGCTATCATCTTAAAACATATGTGGAAGAGAAGAAACAAAGTGTTACATGGGGGCATATCTATTTGTTAGCTAGAGTGAGGTATCCTTAGCTTCAAAACATTCCCAAGTGCTGGCCTCAACTGGTTCATTGTCTAGAAGGATATACTCCCAGAATCAAGTGCAAGGTGGTGCAGTGGAATCTACAAGAGAGAAACAGTTACAAGTGCAAACAGATGGTGCATCTACGGCTAATCCAGGTCCTAGTGTCATAGCATTTTGTATCAGAAATTGTGAGGAAAACTGGTGCATACTTCAGCTAGAAGGATCAGGATGGTTCAAATATTGTTGCAGAAGCATTGGCTATCAGAGAAGGATTAGAATACTGCAATCTAAACCAGCTTCTACCAGTTGTGATGGAAACAGACACTTTAACAATGAATAAGATCTTGGATGGCATTTGGGAGGTTCCATGGAACATTGCTATGGTGGTGAATGATATCAATAGGATGAGAAGGGGAGGAAATGTGACAGTGGAACATGTATACAGAGAAGGCAATGTGATAGCAGAATTTTTAACTAACCTAGCTTTAGATTTTGCAGGTACGTTGCATTTCTCTTCATTTCAGGAGTTACCATCAGCTGGCAGAGAGTTACTTAACACAGAAAAGGCCCAAATTCCAAATTTGAGAATCAGGAAACTCCAGAATCACTATTAACAGACTGGTACAGCTCAAAGAACACAGGTTACATGAGGAGCTTGAGTACAGGAACCCGGAGGGATCAACATCAACACTAATTTTAGCTGAAGATTCTGTTACATGAAATTGTTATATAGCTAGAGAGTGCAGATACCTGGACTGTGACTAAGAGTGATCAGATATTGGTAACTTTTCAATGTGTGGTATTAACATGTTTTCATGTTCATTCTATTGAAAGGAATTCAAGTTTGAGACCTCTTAGAAACAACGGTTCCCTTCCTTTAGATCACTAAGCTAACAGTTTTGGATGTGTTTGTTGCTGCTGGAGGATTGAAATGCTTCTCGAAACTTGCTGTTTTACAAGTGTAGCCTGAAGACCACTTCACTGACTTTTGATCCATAGCAACTGGTGAGAGCGTTGTTGGTGTTACGGATGGTATCAAGTCAAGGCCCATGGACATACCATAGCAGATTCTTTGTTGGATTTTCAGTTCTTTTTCTTTTCTTTTTTTTTTTTTTTGGTCTTAGAATCTACAAAGGTCTTGTTTTCCCTTGGTAGGTTTGTTTTGTTGTTTTCTTTTTTTATTTTATTTATATATTTGCCAATTGCCATTAATCTGCTGGATTAGTGGTTTTGCGGGGAAAAAAAAAGGAAAATATTTACAGTGGATATCATTATTATTTTGAGTGAAAACATAAGCTTGAGTTTTATTTATATCCAAAAAAAATTAAGATTTGATATTCAGAACACCGTTTATTTGGATTAGCATGAGCGAAAGAATATTTGCAATCAAAGAAAAGAATATCGAAATTTTTAGTTTCACAAAATGTTTAAAAAGTGGGTTAAGTTGGGAGGTTGGGTTATAATCCATCATTTAGCTCATCTTGACACTGCTCATCTTAGCCCAAATAAGATTTGGGCAGGGTTAGGCACTGGCCCATCTATTAGTTCAGCCCATCTTGACCCACCCAACTTCCGCCCAAACGGCCTATTTGTCACCCCTAATCTAAACCATGGTTTATTGACTTTGCAAGTATATAGAGTTGGGAATATTGATTCTGTTAATCTCATGGGATTTATATCATACAAGATTTCAAGTTCCACATTAATTGTCTGTCATAATTTATATTTTATTTTCCCCTGTGAGGTCTGTCTTACTCACCTACATGATAAAAAAGCCAAAGTAGAAGAGAATGAAATGCATCAAACTTTACATGCCACTTTCCACTGAATAAACAGCTATCACAAAATTGCAACTAAAAGTCATTTTGCAGAAAAATCTCAATAGAAGGCGGGAACTGTCTTGAAATATAAAGTGAAAATAGCAGCTTCAATACCTCTGCAAGGAGAAGGTTGATTTGGTTGTCATAGGTCGTGAGGAGATTCAAGGCATCTGAGCATGAGGGATGATCCATGACAAGGTCGTCTTCGTTTTCATTGACTAAATTAATGTTGCATTCCTCAAGACGATGTCGAAGAATTTGGCATTCATGTAGCAGCTTCATGAAAGATGTCCTTACTTGTTCATTGGCTTGCCTCTCCTCTTCATAGAGTCTCTGCACATGCACGAGAACTTTCAGTAACAAAAAACATAATAACAAACGAGGATATGCAGATCTGTTAATACATGAATCCAGTTAATTCTTTTTAAACTAACAGAGATCTCCACAATTGAGAAAATTATACTGAAAGGCTTCAGTTCTTCCTCCTACTACTATACTACCCTTTCCTCCCACTCTTAACAAAAAGTTTAGTATTGTAAATAAATTAACAGATGAGACAGGAAGGGATTGTGTCAGAATGTGTTTTATACAGCATATATTCACATATAATTGAATCATAATCAATATAGAGCAAGAGAACTGAAGAGCAGTTCACACCATGACAAAGTTTTTGATCATTCTAGGAGGGAACTTAATGTGAACAACAGTAATGGAGTAGCAAGGTATACCTCAGCCTCCATTTTTTCTTCAAGAGAATGATTTAGCTGCTGCTTCAAATCTGCTTGTGAGCCTCGAAGTGATTTTACTTCTTTAATGAGAATTTTAACATCAGTTTTTGATTTTACTTCAAGTTCTTGATGTTGTTTCTGCAACTCATCAAGCTTCCGTTTTGTGACATCCAACTCCAGCAAGACTCTTTCTCTCTCCTGACTGGCATTGTCTTCCATGGAAGCATTGCCCAGTTTACCCTGACGAGGTGTGACAAATATATGGTCTGATCTTAACATACGGACTGAGGAGAAATCATCATAAACCTGAGGACAATCAAGTGAAATGGTGAAAAAACCTTATGTGAGTTCAATTTCAGTTCCATTTCCAATGACTTCCGCCGAAGCTCTTCCATATCCCACTGCATCTGCGTGACCCTTTCCCTTTCAATCAAGATTGCTTGCTCAAGGTTTTCTTTGCTTTTCTGTTTAGTAGCCTCAAGCTCCACTTCCAAATCCTTAACCTGGTATAGTAATCAATATCTCAGAACAACAGAGCATCATAGAACACCCATTTACGACCTCTAAAATTAGGGCTATTCAGAGAAGCTATTTTCTCACAAACAAAACAGTATATGCCTGACTATGACATCATCGACATTCTCCTTTTTTTAATAACATGGTGTCGGGGCAACCTTGCACGCACATCAAATAATCTTTTGGGCGGCCTGTGGATGCTACTTCCATCAACACATATCTTGGGCAACTTACCCACCAAGGTTTACGCAAATTGGAATAACTCATTTAGTGTTGCCTCCGCTAGAGTCGAGCCTTGGCTCCTAAGGTTGGCACTCTGCTCTTAGACCACTAAGGCATATCCCCTTGGGGCCGATGTCATTTCTACTTTCAATGCATATTAACATGATGTTATTAGCATAGATCTTTCTTTTAGCTATTACCTCAAGTTAAATCAAAATTAGAAGTAAGAAGATAGGAAACTTGCCAGATACATAAGTTTCTTTCTTTAGTGCATAACTCTTTCACCTTCTTCACATTTATATATAATAAGAAAGGTCCTACTTGATCAGTATTCCAATGGAACACCAGGAATAAAATGTTCACTATTGGTTTGCCTGGTTATCTGATCCTAAAGATATCTAAGAAAGAATAAAACTAAAATATTTGCTTAAAATGATGACTTATGAGCCTTCCCAATTATGACATCTTACAATAAGTCATGATTTATAGACTTTAGTACAAGCACTCAGGTTTCCCACTTGTGTAATATTTTTGCATTCTCCTCTCTATACTGAATAAATGAAGGAATTACAAACTCATTTTGTCCTACTTAAATCAACTCATACTTCCGCATGGCAGAGTATTTCATCTTTCATCTCTTTACTTCTCTCTCTCATGTGTTGAAGTGTTAAAGGTATCACAATATATTCCGTCTCTTCTTCGCAGAGGAGCAAATTTAAAAGTCTTTCAACAGCCATAATGAAGATATACCCATCATTGATGATCTATATTACTACTTGGGGTTAGTATTAGGAACACTTTTTCAGCATCATAAAGGAATTTAAGGCCATTAACCCATGATCCAAGAAGTTCAGGGTCTCTCTGGTTGCTATGCTCTGTATCCAGTAGCAATACATAAATATGTTATTCTTGAAAAGCCTTGGTAGCACCGCCACACCAAGGATATACATTTTCTATTGCCGAAGATAGATTTCATCCAATATCCTTATAAAAACATGCAGGAACCTTTAATTTATTTTATTCTTTTATTGGTACAGGAAGCTTTAATTACCACAATGGTAAGTACTATTGAGGATAAAGAGTCTCATAACTTTTTTATAAATAAAACAAGTCACATATCCTATGTACTTGGTACAAAGAGGTTGCAAAAGCAGTAAAAGAAAAATGCAGCACATAGCGAGCTAATATATTGCATGATGTTTCCCTTCTATGATTTTTATTTTTCTGATCAACATGTAGAATATTATACCTGTCAGCCTTTAAAATCTTTCACATTCTAAGCCTATCAGTTTGATTCTACAAAGTTTTAAAAATGTCACTGGCACGTCCAAAATTTGTACCTGGGAAGGAACAGAACATGTGATTACACTTGTTAGGCAGTAACCAGCTATGTGCAGGAAAATGGCCCAAAAAGAAAAGGAGAAAATATCAGGATTATAGCATGTTAAAAGATACATTGTTGTGAAAAGTGGGTTTGCTTTGCTTCTTAGTGGTCCATGAATCATCTGGTAATTTTGGGGTATGGCACTGGCAGACCTACAACACAACTCCCAGCTTTGATACAGTGTTGTCATAGATAGCTTGTAACTTGGGAAGTTCTTATATGTTATCCTCAGCTTCATACTTAACTAATACAAATAGTCTTCTTTTTACAGAGAAAATCAGAGAAAGCAATACCTTAGTTGTAAGGTAGTCTTTCACAGCAATTTCCTGATTTAATCTTGAGATAAGATCCTCCATGTCAGTTTTTGCTGTTATTAGTCTCCTTTGCATGATTGCAAGCACCCTGTTCATTTTTTGGCGCTGGTCTGAAGGAAGTAATAATTGCACATCACTTGGCAGCAGTAAGTCAGTGTTCTCAATGTTTGCTGACGTCTCACCCATTCTGGGGATGTCAACCAGCCCTTGTCCATATAAATTGGGAATTGCTGAACCTGACAATTCACTGCCCCTTTGGGAACTTGTATCGCTTCCAATGCTCTCAGCTGATAACTTCCTAGCATGACGGTTAACTTTGGTGTTCTCCCGTTCCAAAGAGAGTCCGTTCATACCATCAGTACCAACAGCAAGATCAGACGATTTGGAAGCATTTCCATTAGCTTTATTGTTCTCTTCAAGTTTATTATTCTCTCTGCTGTGCACCCTATATCTAGGATAATTTCCAAGTTGTTCTAGAATAGCCTGACCCATGAACAAGCCTTCATCAATGTTGGACATCCCATACTTCACAAACTTATCTATTGGACTTGTTACATCTTCATCCAAAGAGAGATCATCTGTCCCAAAATCAGAGTTATTATCCCTTCCAAGGCGTGGTGTGCCAACATCAGATATCTCATAAGCTGTGTCACTACCATAATCTGATGTGAGTGATGAACTCGCAGCTATTGCAGAAAAGCTTACATTAGGATGAACTTGAAGGGAAGAAACAGAACTATTCACAGAAGGATTTGATTCTGAAGCATGTTGGGTTTCATCTAGGAATGCTGAAAAATATAGTACTAAATGTTAACTCTTAGACATAAAACAAAAATAATTCTAAAAATCAATTTAGCCATATGTTCAATCTTTTTTCAGAGAAATGAATGTCAAAGGACAATAATAATGTAGCAACAGACATACAAGATCTAGCAGCAGCTTCCAGTTCAAGAAAAGATGCCACTGGAACACTTCTTGATACGTCAATATCAGATAGTAATTTGGTCATCCACTCCTCCAAGGAGGACCGTCTCTGGAAACATAGAAGTGCATGAAAATTGGAATTATCATATAGACCTGCAGCTGCAAGCGTCACTTGGAAAGAAATCTTTGTAGTTGACCCAACATTCCATTATTTCTAAAAAAATGTAATTAGACAAAACTCGCATTTTTAACATTTGAAGCTGCCAATTAACATCCAACAGTTTCTTTTTATAGTTTGTGTTTCATTAGAGCCATTTGATGAGAATAACGAAGAGAAGAAGTCTTCAACTTCCACAATAAAAACTAAACATAAAGAAATTTGGCTCTAATTTAAGGATGTATGTGATGCCGCTCCTAATTAAACTGTTAGTTTCGAAGAAACAGCAAATGATAGCAATTTCATCACACATCTTACATGATGAAAACAGAAAGTATAATGCTTACCTCTTCTAGGAGGGTTCTAGTTTTCATCCGCAAGAAACCCTTGGGTGGGGCAGGAGGAATATTCTTCCTTGGAAACATTCTTTTCAGCTGAAACACAGAATCACCCACACTATTAATTTTGATCATTAAAATCCTCATTAAAGGAGGCAACTGTCAATTTTGATTATGGCCCAAGAACTTTCTCATGTCCTCTTAACCTAAAAATTTAGAAAAAGAAAAACATATCTGAAAAGTGTGTACGCAAACTTACAGCAGCAAGAAACTTCAAGAAATCATTGAACCTTCTTAATACGACCCGTGTAGTTGTATTCCCTTCTGGTGATTGTAAACCAACCAAAACCCTGTAAAACTGTCCTTTAACATTGTTAACTTTTAACTTCAATAAATTCTAACACAAAAGAACCAAATCTTGACAAAGAGAAAAAAATGCAACAGGTTATGAGTTTACTATAGGAAAGGTCTATGTAAAAATAAGTTCAACATGGGTATTTCAAAATTCAAATTTCAGCTAGCTATCAATGATAAGAAAACAACTAGAGACATGTCAGCTTCTTACAAGAAAATTTATATTTAAAAAAAAAGGAAAAATTAAATAACTCCTTTTGTAGCTGAAAATGATTAAACCATCTTGCACTTTGTCAAAACGAATGATAATATTTTTTCCAGTTTAAAAAAGTTTACTTATACACTTCAAGAACTCTATCATATGTTCAATTACTCATCTCACCAAGGTAGAATCCCCTTAGCTAGAGGCAGAGAGAAAACTCAATCCAACACCACCTGCTACTTCAGCTATTGGAAGTTTGAAAGTCCATAGAGAATCTCTGGTCTCATTATAACCCGAAAATAACGCAAGATAAATGATATGCAAACTTTCTATTTTACATCTGAGTTAGACTAGTAATTTGTTAGAAAAAGACAAACACATGATACATAACTATTCCCATCTTTTGCTTCAGAATCAGCTCTATCACAATAAATAAGGGTGATGTAAACATGGGAATACCAGAAAAACCACTATAAAATTTGTGAACATCCTCAAACCCGGAAACTGACATATGCTAGGACCTACTATGCTAAAGGAACCCTTTGTACTATTAAACAATAGTTTCAAAATACAGTCAGACCCTGCAAAAGACGAATCTGCAGATACATTCGCAGCGAAATACAGAGGAAATCAAGCTGCTGACTGCTACTCATTTCTTAAATTTGGGATGTGCAATTAATGATGGTAGGTTCAGCAAAGGATGCATGGATGGGACATCACCCCACTAGCCATCATGTGGGTCTTGCGAAAAGAGAGAAATAAGAGAGTTTTTGACAAGTTAGAAAATGTGATGTTAGGTGTATTTATACGTCTTTCTACCATGTTTTAACTGCGTCTATGCCTTGTTCTAGAGCTAAATCTTTTAAATACCCCTCACTTATATTGAATTTGCGTTTTGGAACTTATCTGTGTGCTATTTGTGGAATTTAGGTAATTGACACAAGAAAATGGCTAAGTATGGAACAAAGTAGGGACCTCGTAAAAGCGAAGCCCAATGCAGAAGAATGTGCGCGATGAAGCTCGAGTTGCGAGAAGGAGAAAGGTTGGTGAAGGAAATGGTTAAGTATGAAGTTGGAGAGGACCTCGCATGCGATACAACCTGCACCGCGAAGACAGCACCTAGAAACATAAAATTCGGGTAAGTGTGAAAACCAACGAGGAGCTCGAGCCGCAAAGGCCAAAGCAAAATCTGGCTATGCGATGGAGCTTGCGAGGCGAGCTAGGGCGACCATACAGGAAATTACTCTAAGTCTGCTCCGATATTAGATGGGCTTTTTCCTAATATTATAAATAGGACCCTGGTTCATGTTTAGAGGGGGGACATTATTTAGAAGGCAGAGCTAGGGCAAGACAAGAGTTCCCTCTGATTTACTTTCTCTTTATTTCTCTTAAGTATTTCTTATAAATTCATGAATTCTTGGACATCTATGAGCATCATGAGTAGCTAAACTTTAAAGTTCTAGGGTTTTGGCATTGATATGATGGTTGAAGTTTGACAATTGATTTTTTTTAGATCAAAAAAACAAAAGTAGGACTTGTTCATGGACCTCATAGGGAGGGGGAATCATTTCATTAATGAGGATAGAAATAATACCTTTTAGTCTTGCTCAGTTGATACAGAAGAAATATACATGTACTTCATTATTATCCGATTACCATAAAAATATAGGCATTAGCGATAGCCGAGTAGTCTTAGAATTATCGGCAAGATGTTCAATAAGTAATATCAACCTGCAACTAGTAACTCAGGAAAATCAATAGGTGTAATGATTGAACGACTCAACGGGATTGTTAATTTGCCAAGACCCTGGACTTTTATCTCATCTGATAAAAACCAACATATCGTAGCTTGCTATAAATTTTACAATTTTTTCTAGTTAACTTTAGCATAACAAAAACCCAAGAATTAATTGTTTCACGAATAGTTGGAATAAGAATTCAAATTAAAAGATCAATCTTACAAGTCTATGTTGATACGATATCTGGACAAAAATCCTATATTACTTGTACGACTGCATATGCAATTGCATGTGCGCTTGGCTGCAACAAAATGCTTTTGTACATTTGGGAATAAGCTCTTATGTTTAGTATGTTTGGTGCACCCGTGAAGTTCCTGTTTGTACAGAAGACGGATGACATTTGTAGAGAACCATATAATTGTGCAAGTTCTCTACTTTTTGGCATATAGCGTGTACAACAACAACAATATAGCCTGTGAAGGGTGGTGAGTTCGCAGTCTTACCCTTATCTTGAGAAAAAAAGTAGAAAGGTTGTTTCCAATAGACCCTCAACTAAAGTTAAACATATCAAAAATCAAATATGTAAAGCTAATATAATGACGAAGAAGCCATACTGAAAATAATGGAGAAGAGAACTATAGCAGCAACAAATAGTATGATAACCGAAGCCAAGAAGACAACATAGCTTGTAAGCTGGAATTTTTTCTCACATTAATAAAATTATTTACATTTTAATAGTGATGATAAATAAAAAAATATGTGCAACGTAAGAAAAATTAACTATAAACTATAACAATATCATGCAGAATGAAAACGTAAAAACTGCAATTAAGTGAAATGTAATAAAGTAAAATCCATCTGAATCAAGGTCCTTTTTTTTTGCAAAGCATCTTAATCAAGTTTAAAATCATTTTAAATTTTTGATTCACATAAAAAAATAAAGTTCTAGATTTTTAGTTCAAATTTACTAACTAGTATTCTTATGGAGTACTAAATTTCTGAAATGGTTGCTAAGGCACACACAACGTCTTAACCACATGGTGCCTGCAATGAAATGCCACCCAAGCTTGGTGAAACATTGAAGCTGCATTGCACTAGGTTTGTAGGGCTTAAATACACTTCGTAAAAAGAATGATTTGTCAAATTTTCTCGATGGTGATAGAAACCTATTTGAAGATCAAGAGCATCCTCTATTTACAAAATATAGATTATGAAATCATTATCACCAAGTCTTTAGCATTTCAGATCTTTAATAATCATTAGTAAGTTTTTTTTTTTTTGATAACCGTAGTGTCTGGGCCAGCTTGCGCGCACCTCGACTAATTCCACGGGATACCTACCACCTCCCACCAGCAACAGGTACCAAGTAACTCTGTCCACCAAGGCTAGAACAGATGAGAAGAAATCACCTAGTGTTTTTTGTCTCTGCTGAGGTTTGAACCTGAGACCTCATGGTTCTCACCCACTTCATTGACCACTAGGTCACACCCTTGGGTGCATCATTAGTAAGTTATTTGTTTGAAAGATGCACGAGTATCACATCAATTCTGTATAGTGTAATGAAATGAACATTTAAGTGCATGAATAAAAGGCTGAATACCACTATGGGATCTGAATTTGTTGATTTTGTCAGGACGACCCATGAAGGAATTGTAACACAGTAGCTCCAGCCCGTGTGAGGATCATGAGGCCAAACAGTTTCTCGTCCAGCCTGCATAGCATGCTAAGAATATTTAAGTTTTTTCCAGGAAAAAAAAAACAAAAAAATATCTGACAGGAAGTCTGGAAGGTACACCTTTTTTGAAAAAAGCAATTTTGTTTCAGTACAAGTTAAATGAGTTTATTGTTCCATCTCTTTGAGAGAAAGTGATTTTAAAAGAATGTTATTTGGCAAGAGAATTAATGCGGAGACAATTAACCAAGAGTTATGTTCTTGATTAGGTCATAAAGATGTATTAATTACCAAAGAAAAAGAAATACTTGATCTAAGTAATCCTTATTCCATCCAAATTCTACATCATAAATTGTTCATGAACTAATTGATACATGGAAGAATGCCTTCATTCACAGACCTGGACTGCCTATACATTTTGCTGTTTGGCCTAATATGTTGAATGCTGGATTAGAAGTTCTCATAGATCACACAAGCAAAGTTAATAAAATCTTATTAAATCAAACTGCCAAATGGAGAACAGTGATGATATGAACAATCTAATTCAGTGTCATCAAGCATGAACTATGTATCAATAGCCACAACAACAAGACAATTCACTTGATCTTAACTTTCTAGATTACTTGTTAATGAAGTCAAGCTAATATCAAATACTGTCACAAAGAAGTCATCCAATTCTCTTCTGACCTAAGATATTTTCTAAACACAAATAAATATTTGAACAATGATGGAAAGTTCTGATTATATGCTTCTTTATCTTCACCACCCATTTCTCTCCATTATGTGTTGTGTTCCATAAGAAAGTCAATGTCAAAGCTGTTCTAACTTAAAACATTATTAGAACAGGCAACAACAACAAGCAACAAACACCGGGAAGTCAACTCCGACTACCATCGATCTATAATCAAGATCATACTTGAAAATCTACATGCAGAGTATATATTTATGCTCAACTCTTCCAACAAGCTTTACTATGTTGATTAATCAGCTAGGAGGCAAACAGCCAGCTAAGTCGACATATTGGAAAACGTCATGTCTTTTCTATCAATGCTAACAGAACTTATTGGCTAAAAATTGCATGTATCGGACCTAGATACATGCAATGTTTTGCTAATTTCTAATTTGTTTTATGAATCTGCACGGATCCCCACAGCCATGTCACATCCATGGGACATCAGGCACATCAAGACAAATAAAGAACCCCTTACACAGGTACCAGGCAATTTGCCTGTTGCCAATTATTGTAAAACATTAACTTGACAGGCTTACAGTGTTGATAAATCAGCTGGGAGAAATAAAGACAGTTAACCGGACATATTGATTAAATTCACATGTTCTTCCTAATAAAGCTGATGCATTTCCCTCCATGAACTGATCAGAGGTCTAACTCTACTGTTCCCAATCCCAATTCAATATTCAGCACACTTTCGCCCAAAATTCAGTATGATCAATCAATGCCGACAACTGTTTCATACATACCGTTCAGTTTAGAGATGGATAGATTACTCAAGTAGATCCATCAAAACTTGTAAATTGCAATAGGAAGAGATAGAGAAAAGACTCACCCAATTCTTAGGGGGAGGGCTCCAATCCATACCCAATGGCAAAGGCGAAGTTCCATCATGTCTATGCTTCGGCGGACTCTGCCTCTGCATAGCTGAATCACAAGTCAAATCAATCAATTGACACCGTCTTTCTCTCTTTATGTACAATGACCCAAAAAAAAAAAATCAATCAGTTGATGTGCGAGTCGGCAAATTTGATATTATGCTTCACTCGCTAGAGCATATTGAGAATTGAGAGAGATCGAGAAAAACTATTGCAGTTTTAAAGGAGAAGACGACGAACAACAGTGGAAAGTGGAAAGTCCGTAGAAGCAACAATCGTGATTTGTTTTGTATGTAAAATGTGTATTGATCTCTGAGCTTCTTAAACCAGGCGCATGATAACAAAATAGAGTTGGACGCATCTAAAATGTGCCTGGTTTGGATTCCTTTCTTTTCCGCCCAGGGACGAGCGCGTGTGCCACGCAGAGAATTGCCCCTACCAGCCAACAAAAAAGACAAAAGTTAATAAGTATTTTTCACCTAATTAACAAACCTAGTCGAGGTTTAAGGCAAGGAGATTGATATCATCGTACTTGTTTTTGGTATGAGCAAAGAATTTTTCACTCTTCGCTACCAAACAGAGGCTCAGAGAGACATTTATGAAAAGAATTACACCCAATGAATTTAGAAATAGCTAGTCTTTCTTTACTTATTCTATGAGTAAATTTTTAAGGTTAAATTTAAAATTTTATCCATGAAATAATTAGTATCAAAATTTCAAGATCACCAACCTCCAATATTGTTATTATAAAACAAGCAGAAGAGGTCAAAAATGTAACTCATTTCTTTTTTTTATTGATGACTTTGCAGGAATTTAAATTCTTAAAGTAATTTGGATTTTATTCAATCCAAGACTAATCAGTCCAAATAAATATTGTGAGCTAATATGATTAAATTAAATATTTAGGTGGAATATGTTGAACCTCTTAGACTTGTCAATAAATTACATTTTAAACACTTAAAATTATATATTTTGGCTAAGCACATGAATATATGAATAAATGTTTCTATTAGATACTTCAAACTCAAATTTTAAAAATTTTATGTATTTGTTCAGAAGTGTCTATTACGTAGAAAAACTATTACAGTTTTTTAGATTTTTAAAAGTCTATTTATTATCTACCAAATATAAGACATATAAAAATAAAAAATATAATCTCATGGTCAATTTAGAAGTGATTCATTATCAATCATATTCAAACTCAATCAACTACTAATCTGGAAAAAAAAAACTCCATGCTCATTCGAGTTCTTATTAAAAATAGATGTGAGGCCAGACTTCTAAAAATATTAAGAACATATTAACTTTAATAAAAGAACATGGAGTAATCACTTCCATACTAGCCTTAAAAAAAATTTAGACAAGTGACAAAGTTAATCACATTTTTGAGTAACTGAATCAGTAGTTCCTCTAAGTGTTATTAGTCTTTATTGATCATTTTTGTTGTTACGCCTCAACCTAGGGCCTAGGCGTAGCCGGCACCCGACACTATTGCTGAACCGAACGAACCACATAACATGGTGCTCATCAAGAGCATACATCTAATATAAGCGAAAGAATCATTAGACTTAATAGTTTAAAGACAAAACTAATCAATTTATAGAAAAGACCTGTCAAATTTACATCAATATAAACCATAAGAATCTATGAAGCCTTTATCATAAATGGAATAACTATTTTACCGAGACAAGGCACCTGGCATACCTCTAAACCAACATCTAGCAAAGCTGAATAAAAGACTAAGGCCAAAACAAGTGGGGCTCACCAATAGCTGAATGAAAGAGAATCCTGGCGTACAGCTAAATCGTCGATATGAGTACCTGAGTTTGCATTATAAAACAAAGCAGTTGTCATGATCCAAGTCTAGACCTTGAAAGCGACACCGGACTTAGAGTCACAAGTGGCACTAAGCTAAACCATGGTACTAGCATGACACTAACATATACTGAAATAACTGACATAACTGAACGGAATATATATATAAACATAATTGATTAAGTTTGGATGTAGAAATAAATGTTTAAATTGAAAATAATATAAGAACTAATAAAGCTGAATATTTATCCATCTATGTCTGAAAGCCTCTAAGACTGATGAACTGAAGGGATAAGTTCCCAACTAGCTCTAAATACTGAAACTGAGAAAAAAATTAAAAAATATAATTAACTCTCATCTTCGGATGATAAGAACTCACCCACGATAAAGCTGATCAGGTGTTGGAATACGTCTAATTGTGGGGTTGGGTTTGAGCGCCTGAACCTATATCATGAGACGATATAGCACAAGAAGCATGCAATCAGTACTTTGAATGTACTAAGTATGTAAGATAAGTAAAACATGAATGAAATAGGAAACCATGCTAAAAACTAAAGTCATGCTTAGTAAGTAACATGTCTTGGAAAAACATAAGCTGACACATAACGACCCATAAGTAAATTATTCATAGAGAGTTGAACATATCTGTAAGTCATAAAAAGTAATTTTATATACTGAAACTATGGGCCATGTACAACTACTATAAATAAATTTATATATATGTAGGAGATTCTCATAATCGACATATTCCAAGTGAGCAACATGGAGCCCAACCTATAACCCTAGTTGGGAAGGTGTTCATACCTTGCCAAAGGTATGAACCATGACTGGTGCGAATTCACTCATGAGCCCATTCGGGCAAGGGAGACACTCTCAATTAGTGAGGACCTCTTATCCTACGGTGGCACATAATTTTGAGACTTGGGTTATCTGAACTCGTATCCATTCAGTGTTAAATACTCCTCTCAAAACTATATAATGCTCATAATTATAGCTGAGATTTGAAAAGTTTAGCATAGACTAGTATAAAATTATGTTGTTTATATAAATGTCTGAAATACTGAACTAGTCATGCAAGCTGTACTAATTCTAAAATCATAATATCAAAATACTGTAAATCATTTAGAAAATATGCTTAGTTTGGGTAATCATGTTAAGTTCTGAGTATCGAGACAGATGGAGGTTTTTCAAAAAATTCAACTAATACATAATTATAAATACATGTAGGAATCATAAGAGAAACATAACATACAAAGATCTACAGTTTTTTGCATAAAGAGATTTAGCCCTAAAAATCAAGAGTTCAAATAATCATACTGAAAACATAGTTTAAAACTTGAACTTGAACCCTTATTGATGACCCCACACACCTGGACTGACGAACTCCTGTCTATTGCTTGAGAATTCAATGATTTGGAGAAGATGAATCCTAGTTGTTCTTGAGAGCCTGAGGACTATTGATTCTCTGAATATTCATTGCTATGAGAAGGAATGGGAGAAGTTTATTGACTAAACCCCTTAATTTCCCTCTAATAAAATCCAAAACGAAATAGAATAGGAGTTAATGGTATAGAAAGTTACGAAAATACCTCCAAAGTAACCGTTTGAAGTTTTGGGATTTGGTTCCCAACGAATCATACCACGAGTCGTTTTATCAACCCATGACTCATAGGGTGGACGCGTGGGTACTCGGGCAACTGGAATAGTTGCAGGAAGCGACACAACCAGTCATCAAAACGAGTCGTCATTTGGTATCACGAGTTATTCCTTAACTCGTAGTATCTGGTTTGGCCTGGGTACTTCACTGTATTGGTGGTCATGACTCGTGCCTATAAGTCGTTCTTGCATACCATGACTCATGGTTTGGGCTTGTGGTCCCTAGGAAAAAATGTAAAGTTGCTGGACTTTTGCAAGGCTACTCAGGATGGGTCTGACCAAGACTCATTATCTCCTCCAACAACTCGTGGTTTGAGTCATCCAGCGACTCGTAGTTTGAGTCATGGTGACTAAAAATATTATGACATCTCTAGACTACTTACCACGAGTCTTTCCACGACCCATGGACTTACACCACGACTCGTGGTGCGAGTCCTTATGAGGAAAAAGTCATATTTTTTTGCTGGTTTTCTACTTCATATCTAGGGTCTAATCTTAGAAACTTTTGGGGTGCTACAGCAGCACCCCAAGCAAAGGTATGTGAGTACATAGAATCGTATTATATGTAAAATAGCCAAATAAAACATAAACATAGCTGATAATATAAAGGACAACCAAAAGTATAAACATGGATAAAGAAAATCAATAATATGAAATAGGCTAAAGGACAAAGCGGCAAACAAAAGCTCCGGGTCCGAGGATGGGCCGAACCACAAAGGTCTATTGTACGCAATCTTACCTTGTAGGAGGTTGACCTTTTAAAAATTATATTTTTTTCATCACCATTCGTTATCTCATTATGAGTGGTTCTTATCTTAACTGATATAAATCACCATGTAAATATGGAGTCTGATATCTGCCCGATTAACTAAGTCATTCATACCTTGCAGGGGTATGAGACATACATACCGTAGTTTGCTAGCAAGGATCCATAACATCTTGTACCATTGACATATAGGAGCTGCCCGAACCAATGAAAATGATCCATCATCCTACATTGGAATACTAGTTTCAGGCACGAAGCTTGCTTGAATAATAATACTACTCCCCTTTTCATTACACAACGATATTTACTCGAATATATATTTAAGAAACCAAGCCTATCATCATAATATCATCATCGTATCATAATCATAGTTTATCATTATCATAAGATCTTTAAATTCATAAGTCATCATGTCATACTCATTGTTCATAAAAATCATTGAAACTTATCTTTTAGAGAAAAAATTATAATTTATAAAATCATTGAATCTTTTCATAAGAGGATTCATGGATCTCATAGAAAGATCAAGAAGGATCATTGACATACATAGGAACTCATGGAGTAATCATGAATGATCATAAAACGTATGCAGGAACTAATGGAAATTCAAGAACGAATAATCATAGACATATCATATTTAACCTTAACCCTAACAATTCAAGAATAAGGAGAATTTCATAAGTAAATCTTAAGAGGAATCATCAAATTCCAATTTCAAAGGAAAATTATATCTTTCATGCTTTCATAATTTCATGTAGAAAATCATAAAATTCTATAAAAGAGGTACTACAAAGGATGAGCAATATTATACAGAAGTCTTAGATTTCATAAGAATCAATACGACCAAGGAATAAGGTTTTCATCATAACTCTAACTCATACATGAAAGAAAAGACCATAGGCATGAATAACGTAGTATGGGGAAGAACCATAAGATTCCCACACGTAGAGATAATTTTACATACCTTAAACGCTCCAACCTTTAATGGAGAATTTGAAAAATTAGCTCTGGGACATTACGAACTGGTTCCTTCAATGATTCCTAGGGTTTCGTATCAAGAAACGCATTAGAACCCAAAGCTTAGGGTTAGGAATTAGTAATTCAACCTTAGGAGTAAAGGAGAAAACTTACCTAGCTGGGAGTATGCTTCACGTCACCTAGGGTTTGAGAGGAACGATCTGGACGTAGAAAAATATAAGAAAAGTTGACTAAGTTCCCTTTTATAGTTGCTAGAAACTTAAGTTTCTCGGCAAAGAGGACGGTTCATCCTTCAGACGATGGACTGTCAAATACCTCATCGAAAAATTGGATGGTAAATTGTAGGGATCCGACGACCAGGTTGACGGATCGTCCTTTGGACGACTGCTATCTACTAGTCCGTCCTTTAAGCTATGAGCCTCAGGCCAAACTCTATGAACATATTCCACGGCTGACAAGACGGGTCGTCAACTGGATGATGGTCCATCGACTGAGTTGTGGAAAACTTTTTGTAGATGGCCTTCTCTGATCATTTTCCACGGTTGATAGGACGAGCCGTCAACTGGACAATAGTCCATCGACTTTCCCCTGAAAAAAACTTCCTGCTACTGCCACTCGTCTGAACATATTCCATAGTTGATAGGACAAGCCATTCTTTGGACAACTGATTAGATTAAATTTGAAGGGTCAGGTGAAAAAAAAACACAATCCACACGAGCACTGATGTGGCACATGCGAATTCACCAATTTTGAGTGGATGTGGATTGAGAGGATATGACCAGATTCGACTCAATATGGTTAAAATTGTAATGTTTAATAAAATCAAGTTAATTCAAATTGTAGTCACTTTCTCAACAAAATATCCATAATTGATAAATTTAAGTCAATCAAATCATACTTTAAAATGGATCAATTTAAAATAAAATTAAGATGAATTTTTCAATTAATTATTTAACTAAGTTTTTTGACTTAAACAACGTAAAATATTAAATTACAAAATAAGCTAATTATAGTATTGAAATTATAGTTGACCTAAAATTGATAATCTAAAATAAAATATTTGTCTTTGAAATAAAAAAAAGTTTCTAGTTTCCAAAATCATCTTAGCTAAATCTATAGAATTTCACTTTTTTTCTTTTTCCTTGCAATTTATAATTGCAGAACCATCTGATTTAATTCGTTCTCAATATCCATGAGATGATCATCTTAGGATGATTCTTTTGTTGACGGATTAAAATAATAAATACCCTAAATAATATATAGGTAATATTTACAAGCAATGTTTAG
>JACEIK010011368.1:20158-35216 GCA_018107945.1 Datura stramonium
ATATAGAGAGAGAGAGAGAGAGAGAGACATGCCCGCACATATGTATTAGAATATTTTGTCAAATGAAATGGCAAAATAATATCCAAAATGATTTAGAAAATATTCTCAATCTTCATAAAAACTTATTTTACATTGTTTGAAATTTCAAAATAACTAATTAATTAAAAATATATAGAGCCAAAATTGAATGCCAACAACTAGTGTATTCTCTTGATTCCTTGTTATTTTCTCCCTCCAATCTTATTTAATGCTCATATTTCTTTGTTGAATTGCCTACACTACTATCTCCCTCTTTGTTTGGAGGTTTATTCTCCTAGATCCCTATCTTATGCTCCCCTTAATTGGATTTTATAATTTTGAGGAGTCTGCTTTCTCTGTAACCTTTATCACTATTCCAGTTGAATTCTATACCAACTCCTCCTTTTGATCAGTGTTATTTACCTCTCTGTCTGCTTCCTTGTTAATTCTTGTTGCAGTTTTTTCTGAACGGATTTCTCCTTCTTCTCCATTATAGCTCTTCTTATCTTCTTCTTTTTCTTCTTTATCCATTCTATCTCCCTAAGCTTTGTTGTTAGAACTGTTTGCGTCATGGGTAAAGGCCTTATCCACCCATTGTCTTATTTTTAGTTCTTTCTCTTTATGATCCCCTTTTGTGTTCGATTGAGTCACTTCTTTATTGTGTTTTCCTTCCTTGTCTGACTCATTGGTCTTCTTTATTTGTTTCTCCACCTTATTTTATCAAGATTTTGATCATTGTTTAGAGCCTCATATTTGTTATGTATTTGTACAACAGTATTATCTATCCTATACCCTCATCTACCTTGTCGAAAATACTCTATTATCTTTCACAGTATTTTATAGCTTAGGATTTTCAACTACCCTTCAATTAGACAAAAATCTTGTCGAAAAGTTTCTTAGTGGGGTTTGCTTGTTTTATTCTCGTTGATTTTGTTTTTCTTCCCTCTGATTCTTCACCTTATCTACCTTCTCTTCAACAATTTAAAACTTGGTGCATAATTTTGGATGTAGAATCCTATATTTACCGTTAGGGCACCCTTGCAGTTTACAACTTGTATAGTACGTAGATAGAAAATCATATTATATTCTTACTTTCTCCCTTCTCATTTCTTCAATGGCTTTGTTAGTAATCTCCATTGTAACATATTTAGGAAGTTTGAATGTTTTCATGAGTAATAAGCAACAGATCTCCTTTTATTTTAAAAAAATTGATGGCCGCGTGTGAATTCTTTCAAGAAAAAAGGCGGCTAACTAAATTCACTTACACTTTAACTCTAGTACAATTGGCATAATTTTGTTGATAGTGACCACATCTAGATGTAGGGGCTTCCCTACTGCAGATACCAATGTAAATAGAGATCTCCACAAAAAAAATAGATAGTAGATTGGAAAATGATATCCAAGCCATGACTTGAGTTATCACCTCATCTATATTGAATCTGACATCATAAATGAGATGATGCATCTAATGAGATTCTATCCTTATCTCTGAGATGATATGCACTCTTTACCATGTGTTGATGAAGTCTTTTATTAATGTAAACCTAATAAACACATGTCGATTATGAAAGTACCCAATCTAACATTCTCCTTTGGTTCCACATTATTAAGGAGTTAATACCGTCAATTCTTCTAATAAAGACCAACCATGAAAGAATTTACCTACTATTGCATTCTACAAATTCTCATGATGCTCATTCTTGTAACTTCTGCTTTAGTCCATCGTATAACTAGTTCTCCATTGGTTATCAACACGGACTTTATTGGAGTAAATTGTTCCCCTCTCATGATCTCCTCATTACTAGATTTTGATAAGAGGGATTAGTTTGTAGCAAGGATAGGGTTAACTTGAAGGTTATGAGTTGTATTTGATATCGGTTGTGTAAGGGCTGTTGTGAGCAGTTTTGAAAGAGACAGGGGAGGAAAATGAGATGTTGAGGCTAATGGTGACACCGGATCAACCACCATCAGTGACTAACCTGTGATTAGAGTTGCTATGGTCGCTAGTCAAACTAGGATTTTCATGGGTTAGGATGGAAGAGAGCAGGGAGCTTTTTTCTTAATAATTAATTACACATATTAATTCTATTTTTTCAGTGGAAACAAGTGACACAAAAGCTATTTTTATTTAATAAAAGGTAGACTAATTTTTTATCCTCTTAATATTGTGCATAGTTATTTAATGCTTGGAGTATAATTAGAAACAATTGTCAACTTTAGTTTTGAAATTTTAAAATAACAATTATTTAAAATAAACTTTTTTAGCTAAATTGACAATTAAAATGGAATAGGGGAATAATTTCTTTTTGGTTTTTTTCATAGTTTCTATGATCTTGCCAAAAGATAAGGCCCGAAATTAGTAAAATAGTTCTTAAATGTTAGATAAAGCATCAAATTTAGTCCACATACTCCAAACAAATACAATTCTTGACAATTAAGTTGTCAATTGAGTTGGTCAATCATTAAAATTTAATGTTAAAATTTCTATTATATTTTTTTAGGTTTATTTTAAATTTTAAAATTTTAATTTTTAAACTTTATATTCAATCAAAAACCGTGACATTAATTGAATTTTTTTAATCATTACGAGCCACACTTATTACGTGGTAGACAAAACTTGAATAAGACTCCTCTCATACTTTGCCAGGTGAATTGTTGGGTCTCACTTTCAGAAAAAAGGGCCAAAGTCCTAGTTAGGGGTGTTAATGATACAATTTGGTTGGTTATTTTAAAAATTATATTATATCAATTTTTAGATTATTTCACTGCACAACCAAATTTAAACTTTTCAAAATCATTCTACTCATCTCTGTTTTTCTTTGGTATCAGTACGGTTCGACAAATTTTTAATATTTTTTCTTAAACTTCATCTTAGAGTCATACTATTATTCAAATGTTTGATTTGTTATATAAAACAATAACAATCCTTAATATAATGCAAAAAATATATAATTTTCATGACCCAGTAAGAGTTATATAGTTCTAAACTACTCATAACAATGATAAACTGATGTGAAACTGATCTTACTCCTTTACATGACTTACAATATCAACAACTATAGAAATAACATGAGACTTTATCTATAGAAAATGCACACTAGACCATTTAAAATATATACAAAAGATGGTGCTTTAAAAAATATGAAGAAATTCATATAAACCAATCCATTAAGTTCAAAATAAAGCTTATACACTTTGATATTTTACTATCATATGTTCTTCGATAATTTATTAACGTTTTTGCATAGTCATATCAATGACAATGTCATTCAAAAAAGTTATACTTGAGGTCCAATAGTGGTAGGTTTCTGTATTTTGTAGTTGTTTCTATTTGAATTCATCCTAAGGTTCAATTTCAAAGTTTTTAATATTTTCTCTTTTTAAGCCTAACCTATAATATAAAATTTATACATATCTATAGTTCTATTCTATGGTTCAATTTTTTTTAATATCTTTTATAAAATATAAAAATCTATTCTAATTCTCGGTACATGTTACACCCCGTAAATTTTTATCGTTAAGTCGGCATATTCGTACATTAGTCAAGAGTTTTAGAGTATGACACATACGAGGAAGGGCCTGGGGAAAGGTCGACCGAGCGTGGAATCGAGGTTGCAAGGGAAAAGGCTGGACAAGCTGCCAAAAGGGGTAACGTGTCACGGACTCTCCCCCTCCGCTATGGGCTCCGTGACACGCCCATAATGTGGGTGACAGGGTCCGTGTCATGGACCCCCTGTCCACCGCCCAAGTTTTATATAAGTTTAATTGGATCATTTGGTATTATATTATATTAAGGTTTGCCAGTCGTCAAATGACAGAAGACTTGATGGNATAAGTTTAATTGGATCATTTGGTATTATATTATATTAAGGTAGCCTCGTCCAGCAAGTGAGAAATACGCCATTTTAAAGTAATTTCCTTCTAAATATGCTGCCAAGCGCCGTCCAAATTCAAATTAACTTCAGGTATCGGATTATAAACCTGTAGGGAGCATTACTACGGAGTTATTTATTGAAATTCGCTCGGAAAATCGCAACCCCGCCGAGTAGAAGTTGTCAGAATTGCTCCAAACTGATGTCTATATGATCACAAGATTCAAGTAAGCATTTCTTCATTCTGAACTCTCGAGAAATTATACGTTTTCAGTCGTATTTCGTTAAGTTGAAATATAGTTAATATTAGTATTATAAGTTATCATTTCCGCGGATTTAGTACTGAACCTAGTCTCATTCTTCCAGTAATATGATTACAGTTGGAAAGGGCTATTGAATACGAGTTGAAACTCGCTAGTTAATAAGAAATCGACGATCGAGGTATGTTAAGGAGAATTCCTTCGGCAAGTTAGTTTCTTTAGTATTGTAATACAGTTTGAATCCAGTAAGAGAGCCAGAAGTATATTTATTGTGATTAGCTATTGCTATTAGTTGAAACGAGTACTTATGTTTAGTTTGGGATTGACTTTTCCCTGTATAGTCTTCCGTAACCAATCCAAGGGTTACTAGCTATGTCGATGCCCGCCAGGTGCTAGATGACGTTGCTCCAAGGAGCGGTATGTCGTCCACAAGGGACGAAGATGGGGTCCAAAGGCCTCATACGGTCCATTCCATGGCTGGACTATTATATGCCGTATCGGCACCACACCCCCGTCAAGCCTGGTGCCAGGGGTGTAGATATCAGGAGTCCACTAGACTCAAACACAACTGCAGTTCAGGGACCGAGGGGGCTCAGTTACAGACCCAGGGGACTGGTAGGACGGCTATAGTTATTAGATGACTCAGTGTGACCTGGTTAGAGGTATGTAGATTGAAGTGTACTCGCCAAAGCTTATGGGGGCCCCGACTGGGTTATTCTGTGCTAATTGTACCTTCCGACTTATGGGGGCTAGGTAAGGTTCTTGTTTGCATAGTACTGATAGATTAGATAGTAGGAAGTTTAGCTATTCAGGTAGTATCTCTATTCTTTTCGTTCAGTTACTTTCAGTTTTCTTTTAGTTCATTCAGTCATTTACAGTTACTGCCTTACATATTCGGTACATATTGTACTGATGCCCTTCTTGGGGAGCTGCATTACTTGCCCGCAGGTGTGGATAGACGCGGTTCAGGACCCTCCTAGTAGCCACAAGGATTAGTAGTGCAGTTAGCTCTTTTCCTCCGGAGCTAACAGTTAGAAGGTCTACTCTTTTGATTGTACAGTTTTTGGGTAGGTCAGGGCCCTTTCTCGACCATTATATCATTCCTAGAGGCTTGCAGATTGTTTGAGATGTCCTGTGGTTAGTTGTTGTTGGCCGTGTGGGGCCCGTATATGCTTTATTTTACGTGTTAGCCGTGTGGGGCCTTGTTTAGCTGTCACTTAGCAGCCTTGTCAGCCATAACTTAGTTTAGTGCTAGATTTACTTTATAGTTATAACTAGATATCATGGTGGTCTTGTTGGCCCGCATAGGATTTCCTGTTATTACCTATTTCTGGTTAACTATTTTCTTTTACAGGTGGCTATAAGGCCTTGTCGGCCGGGAGCTGTGTTTACAGCCGAGATATAACCCATTATTTTCTTGATTTAAAGATTAGGCATGCACCAGAAGTGCATAAGCTCAGTTAGGTCAGTTCAGATCCTAGTAGGGCACCAGGTGCCAGTCATGCCTCCCAAGGTGGGGCTGACAAACTTGGTATTAGAGCAGGTCGTATCTTAAGGAGTCTACAAGCCATGCTAAGTAGATTCCTCCCTATGGATGTGTTGTGCACCACATTCTATAGACAGGAGGCTGCAAGGCATGATAGGATGGTTACTTTTCTTTCTCTCCTAGTCATGCTATAGAGTTGTACTATATAGGATTGAGTCCCTAAGCTTACCATATTCTGCTTGTCTACAGAGAAATGTCGGACATGTGACAGACCACGACTGGCAGAAAGTTGGATGTCGCAGCAGGAGAAGGCACTAGCCGGGTGCCCCATCAGAGTCAGCCCGATCTGAGGGCGATAGGGGGACTCCATCTCGGTCTTCCCAGCAGTCTCCGCCCCGTTAGGAGCCACCCAGAGAGACAGATGTGTCGGCATCACCTCCAGTAGTCTCTGTACCGATGCCATCAGATTAGGAGGTTAGGAGTGCTATTTTTATGATAGCTCAGATGATGGCTGCACAGCGTCAGCCAGTGGCACCCGTAGTTGCATAGTCTGCGGGAGGGCCTTGTAGTTCGAGGGTCCGAGAGTTTCTCGCACTAAGTCCCTCGTAGTTCAGAGGGACAGACCGAAGTGAGGACCCTCAGGACTTCCTGGACCATCTGCAGTGGATCTTTAGAGTGATGCATGCCACACTATGGAATCGGTTGAGTTAGCGGTATTTCGGTTGCGAGACATAGCAGTGTTATGGTACGAGAGTTGGGAGAGGTCCCGAGGCAGAGATATTCCCCCTCCGACTTGGTCCAGATTTTCATAGGCCTTCTTTGACCATTATTTGCTGCGAGAAATTCATCAAGCCCGGGTAGATCAGTTTCTGCATCTGGAGCAGGGTTCGATGAGTGTTCGGGAGTACGCTATGAGATTTGACTCCTTGGCCCAATATGCACCAACTTTTGTAGATACCATGCCAGCTAGGGTGCATCGATTTATTATGGGGCTGCTTCCAGAGTACATAGAAACTTGTATTACAGCTATGCTGCGAGAGGACATGGATATAGCCCGTGTTCAGGAATTTTCTTTGAATATTGAGGGGATCAGGCAGCGGTAGAGAGAGATAGAGAGGGCAAATCAGGAGCAGCGCCGCAAGGCTAGACCTAGTGATGCTCAGGTAGAGTTTCAGAGCAGACCCAGGCCACGACTATCAGGCAGGCCACCCAGACCTTCACCTCCACAGCAGCAACAGGGTGGTAGACTAGGCCGTTGGGGGTAGTCAGGACCGGCAAGAGCTCATGACCATTGGGTTCGTAGCAGCAGAGTGGGTCAGAGCAGAGTAGATTCACCGTGCCACTTTTCCCTATTTGTAGTCGGCATCATCCTGGGGCATGCAAGTATGATTCTTCAGCATGTTACACCTGTGGACAGGAGGGCCACCTGATGAGAGACTGTCCGGCCAAGGGTTAGAGTGATCAAGACCAACAGGACAAATCTTCAGTAGGGTCACGTGCCCCAGCATCTCCAGCAGGGCGTAGGCCCTCAGCTCTAGCCGACAGAGGCCGAGGCAAGTCAGGGACATCTATCTCAGGTACCGGTCCAGATCGCACTTATGCTTTACCGGGGCGACAGGAGTCAGAGTCGTCGCCGAATTTGGTGACAGGTATGCTGGACATTTGCTCTCATTCTTTTTATGTTTTGATAGATCCAGGCTCCACATTGTCTTATGTTACACTATTAGTGGCCCGAAAATTCAGTATCACGCCAGAATTGCTTCAACGACCCTTTTCAGTGTTAATGCCCATCGGTGATTCTATTATAGCTAAAAGAATCTCCATAGTTGCACAGTAGAGGTTGTTGGTCACCAGACTTTAACAGATTTGGTGGAACTAAAAATGATTGACTTTGATGTTATTATGGGTATGGACTGGCTATCGCCATGTTATTCCAATGTAGAATGTTGGACCAAGACCATCTGATTCCACTTTCAAGGGGAGGTAATACGGGAGTGGAAAGGTGATGAAAGACGTATTTACGTACTTCATAGACATATTTTTACCTATACTTTACTATGTTTTGAGAATGAATTATGTGTGTTTGCATGAGATTACGTTATATATTTGTAAAAACAGCTAACGCATGTGAGTAGATATTTTCAGGGCTAAAAGTGATGAATTTGGGTGTATTTGAAATGTTTGTATTGAAGTTGAAGAAGAAGGAATGCACTACGCAAGAATTAAAGGAAAAATAAATAAATAGGTGCAATGCCACGCCTACGCGACAAGCCGCACGAGGCAACAACAAGATAGGCGCTACAAGCCATGCGAGGCACTGCCTACCCAAGTGCTACAGGCCGTGCGAGGCGCCAAACTCCCCGTGCGATGGGGCGTGCACAACAGCCCTTCTCCGGTGCGTTGGCAGGCGCGCAGCAGCACTGGATGCGGCAGCAGCTTGGGGCGACGCGGCAGGGAGGTTTCCAACACCAAAAATGGGTCTTCCACTTCAATTAGGAAAAAGAACTTTATATCTCAAGTCAAATTCATCAAGGAACAAGCAAAGCATAAATCTACTACTATAAATACCTGTTTATTTTCATGTAATAGTCAAGCTTTAGAGAAAGTCTTCAATTAGAAAAGTCTTCAAGTAAGAAAGTTTTGAGAGTTAGTTTTACTTTGAGATACGATTGTAAAGTTTTTCTTCCGAATTTTGCATTAATCAAGTGAAGGTTCTTCCAATCATTGTTGTAAGTATAAATTTTAGTTTTTATCTATGAATATTATTAATTTACNATATACTAAAATCATCACAACTAGGGTTGTGGGAACCATGGTGAATTAACAAACAAGGGTTTGCATGAAGTGATTTTAAAACCAATACTAAACGCTTGTATTGTATTCTCTTCATGCTTAAACATTCTGAACGGTGCGCAACATTAGGAAGTGCCCAAATTCTTTACTTGCTTGGGTCGAAGAGGTAGAGATTAGGAAAAGAGAATTACAACAAAGCCTTGACCATAATGATCATTGTATTAACTTGAGTTGTGGTTGCAGGATAGTTATATTTGGAATAAATTGATAATGATTAAATTGCAATCGCTCATGAGACTTGGTCGAGTAATTGAGTATAGTCATTCAATAGTGACTGTTCGGTCGTTTGAATGAACCTAAGTTATCAGTTCTACAAGTAAAGTATTGGGATAGATCACTAGTGTAAAACCCAAAGTAGTTAAGGATCCATGGGGAACAATTACCCTAGTTAATTGCAGTAATTTGGAAACAACCATCAATTTCTCAACATTGTTACTTATTAATTTTACAAATCCCCCCTCTTAGGAAATAATTGATTAAAAATCTTAAGCACTAGTGTTCTTCTATATCCTTCCATATTCCCTGTGGGATCAACCCCAACCTCTAGTTGGGTTCTTTATTGACAACGTCCGCTTCATACTTCCAAAGGAGGTGTGGTTTGAGCATTATCAAAAGGCAATGCAGCCATGCCAAAAGGTAGGTTTTTATCCTATCTTTGGGCGAGAAAGTTGATAGCAAAGGGTTGCATCTATCATATTATCAGGGTTCAGGATGTTCAAGCAGAATCCCTAACTCTCCAGTTTATTCCAGTAGTCAATGAATTTCCAAATGTATTCCTAGATGAACTTCTTGGTATTCCCCCAGAATGGGAAATCGATTTTGCTATTGATCTATTACTAGGTACCAGCCTATATCCATCCCTCCGTACAGAATAGCTCCTACTGAGCTCAGAGAATTGAAGGAACAACTGAAAGATCCATTAGATAAGGGCTTCATCAGTCCGAGTACTTCACCGTGGGGTGCGCCAGTTCTGTTTGTAAGAAAGAAAGATGGCTCCCTCCGCATGTGTATAGATTACCGACAGCTAAATAAAGTCACCATCAAGAATAAATACCCACTTCCCAGGATAGACGACTTGTTTGATCAGTTATAAGGGGCAAAGTATTTCTCTATGATTGATTTAAGGTCTGGGTATCACCAGGTGCGGGTTTGGGAGAGAGATATCCCGAAGACGGCCTTCAGGACCAGGTATGGCCATTTTGAATTCTTAGTTATGTCCTTCGGGTTGACGAATGCTCCTGCAGTGTTCATGGATCTGATGAACAACATCTTCAGGCCATATCTGGACTTGTTTGTGATAGTACTTATTGATGATATTCTAGTGTATTCTTGTTCAGAAGCAGAACATCGAGATCATTTGCGAACAGTGCTCTAGATTCTCAAGGATCGCCAGTTATACGAAATTTTTTCTAAATGTGAGTTCTGGCTGAATTCTGTGGCCTTTTTAGGCCATATCGTGTTAGAGCCTTGTATTCAGGTAAATTTATAGAAGATCGAGGCAGTAAAGACATGGCCTAGACCTACAACTGTGACTAAGGTACGCAGTTTCCTGGAGTTAGTTGGGTACTGCAGAAGATTTGTAGAAGGGTTTTCGACCTTATCAGGCCCTTTAACCAAGTTAACTCAGAAAGCAGCTAAATTTCATTGGACTGAAGCGTGTGAACAGAGTTTCCAAGAACTGAAGAACAGATTGACGTCACAGCTAGTACTAGTATTGCCAAAAGGATCAAAAGGTTATGCAGTGTATTGTGATGCTTCAAGTGTTGGGTTAGGGTGTGTTCTGATGCAACACAGTAAGGTAATTTCTTATGCTTCGAGGCAGCTGAGGAAGCATGAAAAGAACTATCCCACTCACGATCTGGAGTTAGAGGCAGTAGTTCACGCCTTAAAAATATGGAGACACTACCTGTATGGAGTACATGTGGACATTTTTACTGATCATAAGAGCCTCTAATACATCTTTATACAAAAAGAGTTGAATCTGCAGCAGCGTCGCTAGCTAGAACTGTTGAAGGACTACGACATGAATATTTTTACCATCCAGGAAAGTTTAAACAAGGTGCTATGTAGGGGTGTTCACGATTTGGTGAAAAATCAAATCAAATCAAACCGCAAACTGAAGTAAACCGATTAAAAACCGACATTTAGTTTAGATTGATTTGATTTGATTTTAAATTTTAAAAACTGATAATATTTGATTTGATTTTAGTTCTACTAAAAAATCGAAGAAATAACCAAACCTAACTGATACATTTTATAATTATTTGAATATATGATATTAATTTTTCATAAATAATTATAAATATTTTATACCTTTTAATCATTGATTTAGTTTTAGTATACTTTATTTTACATGCACTAAAACACTTTTAAATTTCATTTCTTAAAAAATGTGTCCAAACCCAACACTCTAAGTCTAATTGTCTATATGTGGTGTGACGTATTGCCGATTTTTAATTTTCTTTGCTAAGACATCCATCTACTATTTAATCATTTGCTCCTTTGATTTTTCAAGGGTTGAACATTCTATTTAAAGTTGTATATTATTTCTATGTTGATATTAGACATGTGAAGTGGAAGAACCTCTATAGTTATGCAACTTAAACATGCTAAAGTTTTGGAATAGTGTTGAAAAATAATAGAAGATTCAAATATATTCATCTTGTGATAGTAGAGTGAAATTTTTTTATTCCTAATGTTCACTTGAAGTTATCTCATATCTTTTTTGCTTTACTATTATCAATTTATCATTAGCTAGTCATAAACTGAAAAATTGAACCAAACCGACAAGGACCAAATCAATGATTTTTATTTAATTTAGTTTAATTTGGTTTTAAAAATTTTAAAAATTATTAAATTGGTTGGGTTTTGATTTTGATAAAAAACAGATCAAAAATGAATCATGAACACCCCTAGTGCTACGAGTGAAACTAAAAATCATGACAATTGGATAGAGTAAAGGGAATAAGTTTATATAAGGTACCATAAGTAAAGACTAAAAATAAGGACCATCCGGTGGAGTAAATGAAATAAGTTTAAATGAGGTACCATGAATGAAAACAAGAAATCATGACAATATAGTGAAATAAATGTGTTATTTTATATTGTCACTTATGCGATGAAGAACAAGGTTTTTTAGTAGTAATTAAGAAGTAAATGCAAAATAATAATCAACATAATGCTTTTATATGGAAAAATCTTTGCTCACAGAATAAAAAACCGCGACCTATCCGGTAGCATTTTCCTCAAATCTTCACTAAAACTTTAGCAATTTAGGTGCCAACTCTATAACTAAAGGGACTAACTTCAGAGTACCTTTTACCTCTAATATTCTCTCTAATTGTAGTTGGTATTTTTCTTCCACCTATAAACTGAAAGAATCATGTTGTTTCAGCAACTATGCAAGAAGAAAATTGCGAAATAATAAATTAATACAAAGATTTTTACGTGGAAAACTCATTGCTCAAGGGAGGTGAAAACCATGATCTATATCCTAAAGAATTTCCGCAAACTCTCCAATATAATTCGAGCAATTTTAAGGTTATAACTATTTGTACTCCAAAGAAACTGACTCTAACAGCTCCTATCCTCATACTCAATAATTCTCCTTAATTATTGGTACCTTCTCCAATTATTCATAGACTTTAACCGGTGTATGAAATCCCTTTACTATATAAATTCAACATGTAATATAACATCACTAATAATGTACGTCACGATCCGAGCACGGACCCCAGATCGTAACACGAGAGCAAAGAGCCACGAATGACTCCAAGCTAACCCATGGTACATGCATAACATAAGCATAAGAACATTCTAAGTGGAATAAAACATAAATCATGACATGATCGTAAGTCTACGATAGCATAAACATAAACAGGGACATCTAGTCTACATAGTTGAATATCTAACATCACTGTCTGAAAAGCCTCTAGTCATAAAGATGAGCTGATGGGACAAGTCCTCAACTAGCTCGACTAAGTTTGAAAACTAAAAGATCAATAGCATCATAAAAAGGCAAGCTGACGACCTCAGGTGATGAGGACTCACTCATGAGGCTGAGGATGAGCTGACTGGAGCTAGAGCAAGGCTAACATCGGGGCTGAGACTAGTCACCTGAACCTATATCATGAGATGATATAGCGCAAAAGTAGGTGATCAGTACTTTGAATATAATTAGTATGTAGGATAAGTAAAACATGAGAGTAAGGATAACATGATAAAATCATGATCATCAGATAGTCATAAACATGAGTTAATCATCATAAATTGAAGCATAATGACCCAATATTTTGAAAGTAAAATCATATAACTTAACATATTTGAAATCATAAGTAAAAGATTATAAACTGATCAATGGGTCAAATACACTATAAAACATGATTTCGTAAATCCTGAACATGAACTACTTAAAACATGAGGAACAATGAGAGATTTTCATAATCGACACCATCATGAATGAGCACATGATGTCCAACTATATCGCTCAAGTTGATAGAGTCATTATAAGCTTTGCAAAGGCAAAGAATAATAAAGGCGTGATATCACTCGTGAGCCCATTCGGGTGGAGGAAACACTCTCTGGCAAGGTCCCATAACATAATCATATCTATGGTGGCACGTAGTTTTGAGACTTGGATACACTGAACCCCGACCTACTCGGTGCTAAATACTACTCCCAACACATGCATATTGCTCATAGTCATAATCATGAAACATACTTGATTTTTCATGGGCTAGTTGGAAATCATGAAATTCATAAATATACTTGACATATGTGAACTAGCCTTGAAAATAATGTCGGAGACCGATCATGATACATAAGCTTGAGATTCATGAAATTCATGAATGGTTGATAAATCATCATAACTTTAAAATATAGATTCATAAAAGTATTTAATATAAAACATGTAATCATAGTCATAAATCATGGATTGAATCATAAGAGAATTCGATTCGTAGGAGATCATGAGAGATTTCTTCCAAATCGGGTCTAATCCTAGAATTTTGATAAATCATAATTGGACAGTTGAATTCATGAGATTGATTTAAAATTGAGCATGAGGGTAGAATAAATCTCATATTCATGACCATACATACCTTGGCTTGAAGGGATCTTGCTAGGGTTTGAAACCCAAGAGAATTGGTGAAGAAAGAGAATCTTGATTGCTTGAGGACTTGGGGAGCTTTGATCTTCAACTTCAGATGTTTTGAAGAGAATGAGGGTTAATAATGAATAAAACCCCCTAGTACACCCTTTTAGGATTCAAAAACGACTTAGTTTAGGAGTAAAAACCTAGAAAATTTCGAAAATACCCTTAATGACTCGATTGAAAAATTCACCCCAGCAGACCCAATGGATTATCTAACGATCCGTTGGGTGACTTGATGGGTCTTCACCCTCCATCTGTCACCCCTAAAACAAAATTTCATTTCTTCGATCCTCACTTAACGCCTCCTCTTAACAATTTGTCATCACATTTAACGGGTCATTGCTCCAGTTGTTAAGTGTACTAACGAGTCATTTGACGACTCATTCTGTAGTCTGCTGCAAATTCTGTTGTTTTCTCCATTTCATGCCTCAATTCTAATCTTAGGGGCTTTTGGGGTGTTACAATATAATAAGCATACAATTTCAGAACCACAAGAATCTAACTACTGCAGTTCAACAACAACATGAATAACACTTTATAGGAACATGTTCTTCTTGTTGTAGTAGTTGTCTCTTCTTCTGGCAGGACTCTTGAATAGATTTCTCTCTCTATATGTATAGTCTTTCTTTTTTGTGGTTACCTTATAAAACATCAATGCAATGTTTTATATAGGAGTAAAATAGCTACTTGTATTTCTCCAAATTCAACTAAGACGTGGTTTAAGACTTCCCTAAAAAATAATCCTTGTTTGACTTAATTTGCATACGACCAAACTACTCCCTATTCCGAATTAATTCTATGTGTTTGCGTATGACCAAACTTCTCCTTATTCAAAATTAATTCTATGTGTTCAATTATGGTAATATTTTTATATCTTAAATTTGTATTCCTTGCAGAATTGGATTAAACTGTAATCCCAATTCTTAAGAGTTTCCTTTTATACCCATGAAACAACTTCTTCTACATAGACCAAACAATCTCCAATTTCGTGTCTGAAGGACCTGATTCTTTAAAAAATTCTTCATCAGTGTTGTCAGGTTCACTAATTCCGTTTAGAGCTCTGTTAAGGATATGATTCTTTTAAATCTTTTTCTATCCTTCTTGTACATTGTTTGTCAATCGTCAATACTTCATAAGATCTTGAATTAATATTTAGATCAAAGAAGCCCGATAAATTCCCCTTTTTGTGATGACAAATCCATAGTAGTTTTATCCTTATTCATGTGCACTCTATCGGCTTAATATTTCTTTGTGTTCTCTTTATAATTCATTTTTCCTCTTACTAACAACTTCTACGCTGACAATCTTCCCTCTAAGTACAGCACATCAACACCCTCAACTTAAGACTTTTGCATGTCCTCAGGCAAAGAAAAAGAAAAACTAAACACGACGCTCAACTAGAAAGTAAACTTAAGAT
>JACEIK010011371.1:22196-37309 GCA_018107945.1 Datura stramonium
ATTACGGGTTGCAGAGTTCAAGGTTATATTTATCCTCTATATGTTTATGTGCTAACTCAGTTATTACATATTTGTTATCTCATGGTTACAGTTTCAGCCTTACATACCAGTACATTTCATTCGTACTGACGCCCCCTTGCTTGGGGACCTGCGTTCGTGCCGCAGGTGCAGGTAGAGGTCAGGATGGCCAGTTGAGTAGAAGTTCGTGAGATCAACAGATGGTTGGTATGCTCCTTTCTTCCTGTAGCTAGGGCTTAGTTATTTATGCTTGAGTTTTGAGATACAAGTATGGGTAGGTCGGAGCCTTGTTCCGACCATAAATTAGTTTACTCTTTAGAGGCTTTGTGGACTTAGTGTGTATAGTGTTATTTAGTTTGTGTGGCCTCGTTGGTTTATTGTTGCTTGGTTAGCACACTAATTGCCTTGATTGAATTTCGATTGTTTATCCTGTATTGTTGAGACCTTATGAGTCCAGTTTATTCTTCAGTTGATTGTGACAGGTGGCCTGGATGGCCTAAGTGTTAAAGTTACAGAGGTCATATAGCCGGCTTCTCGATCAACCATGAATCGAGTGCCAGTTGCAACCTACCCCAGTTTTGGGGCGCGATAGATTTTGACCAATTTTGCATAATGATACCACCATCCGTTGAGTAAACAAGATGGACTCCTATCCATGCGAGCCGATGGACATCTAGTCGTGCGAGCCAATGGACATCCTTCACTAACTCCTTCCTTTACTTGTCTATATGGGACACACACTCCATAGAAAGCCTGCTAAGAGCGTCCGCCACCACATTAGCCTTGCCTAGGTGATAGAGCACACTCATATCATAATGCTTCAACAGCTCCAACCACCTTATTTGACATAGATTTAAATCCTATTGGGTAAACATGTATTGTAGGCTTTTGTGGTCACATCTACATGGACCCCGTACAGATAGTGTCTCCAAATCTTCAAGGCAAATACTATTGCCACTAATTCGAGATCATGAGTCAGGTAATTCTTTTAAGGGACCTTCAGCTGCCTGGAAGCATAGGTATAACTTTACCATGTTGCATGAGTACACAACCAAGGCCGATTCTTGAAGCGTCACAATAAGCCACAAACCCATCGGTACCCTCAGGTAGGGTCAACACCGGTGCTGAGGTGAGTCGAGTCTTTAACTCATGGAAGCTCTTCTCATAAGCCTCCGACCATCAAAACTTCACTTTCTTCTGGGTCAACTTAGTCAACGAGGCTGCAATGGATGAAAACCCATAAAAACATCTCCGATAATAATCGGCTAAACCAAAGAAACTCCTGATATTCGAACGACTAACTGGTCTGGGCCAATTCTTCACCACCTCTATCTTTTAAGAGTCCATTTGTACACCCTCACTTGACACCACATGACCCAAAAATGCTACTGAGTTCAACCAAAACTCACATTTACTGAATTTAACATATAACTGATGATCCTTCAGAGTCTGTAGCACCACCCTCAAATGAGCGGCATGCTTCTCCTCACTCCGAGAGTATATGAGAATATCATCTATGAACTCAATGATGAACATATCCAAATATGGCTTGAACACCCTATTCATCATATCCATAAAAGTTGCAGGAGCATTCGTTAGTTCAAAAGAAATAACTACAAACTCATAGTGACCATACCAAGTCCGAAAGGCTGTCTTCAGAATATCACTCTCCCGAATCTTGAGCTGATGGTATTTGGATTTGAGGTCTATCTTTGAAAAGTACTTAGCACCCTAAATCTAGTCAAGCAAATCATCAATCCTGGGGAGGGGATACCTTTTCTTGATGGTAACTTTGTACAATTGCCGATAATCAATGTACATGCGAAGAGAACCATCCTTCTTGCGGATAAAGACAACTGGTGCATCCTTTGGGGATTTTCTAGACCTGATGAAAACCTTGGCTAAGAGGTCCTTCAACTGCTCCTTCAACTCCTTTAGCTTAGCTAGAGTCATTCTAAGGAGGACTAGATATAGGATGCGTATCTGGAAGGAGGTCAATACCAAAATCGATATCCTGATCGGGAAGAATTCCCGGTAAATCATTTGGAAACACTTCTTGATAGTCATACACTACAGGGACTGACTAGATAGTCGGGGTATCAGATGTAGCATCCTTAACTCTAACTAGATGGTACACACAACCCTTAGAAATCATCTTTCTGTCCTTAAGGTAGGAGATGAAGTGACCTACATGCACAACTGAACTACCCTTCCACTCTAGGACTGGCTCACCGGGAAATCTGAACTCTACTGCACGGGTTCTACAATTGACTAAGTCATAAAATGCATATAACCAATAAACGCCAAGGATAACATCAAAATCGGTCATGGATAACTCTACTAAATCTTCTATGGTGACTCTCTAAAGAACTATGATAGGGCAGTTTCTATGTACCCGTCGAGCTATAACTGAATCATCGACTGGAGTAGAGATGAGAAGGGTTCTGATAATATTTTGGGACTGACTCCGAAACTACTAACAATATAGGGCATCACAAAAGATAAAGTAGCTAATGGATCTAATAATGCATAAACATCAAGGTGGAATACTCATAACATACCAGTGACTACATCTAGGGAGACCTCCTACTTCTGACGGGATGCTAGGGCATAGAATCTGTTTTGACGCTGACCAACACCCACATTACTAGATGCCCCCTTCTAGGATGGGTGTGTTGGTGGAGCTTCTGAATTGGAGGCTGTGCCTCAACCCCCTATCATGACCCTATTTGGTGGTTGGGAAATCCCTAAGCATATGTCCGGGCTTCTCACACCCCAAACAAGCACTTGAACCTTCTAAGCACTGACCCACGTGTCTCCGGCCACATCTGCTACACTCCGGAGGGGTGGTCTCTGCGGGTCTGCCACTCTGTCCTCTAGAGCCTAACCTCGTCCCCTCTGATGGTTCCTGGATATGGATGGCACACTCATAGCCGAAGGCGCTGGGGCTGAAGATATTTGGTGGGACTGCTGACGGTGCCCACTAGGTATTTGCTAGGAGAACCTGAAGCTATCAGTCTTGGCCCTCTTGGCCTCTCTCTCCCCCTCACTCATCTGCATCGCCTCTATATGCTGGACGTATAGGACTATCTGAGAAAAGTCAATGTACTGAAGTATCGCGGTCCAGCAATCCTTGACTAAGTAGTCTGCTACTCCATGCACGAACCGGCTCACTCGGGCTCTCTGATCCGCGACAATGTTAGGTGCGTACTTGGACAAGCGAGTGAACTACAAGGCATACTCTTGAACTATCATATTTCCTTGCCTTAGGTTCACAAACTCGGCTGCTTTAACCTCCCTCATCTCATCCCAACCAATAGGGCCTGCTCCAACTGCCCTGCTATCCTTCCATTGCTTAAACCATATGTGCACAACCCCTTTCAACTGATATGAGGCTAGATCGGCACACTCATCTACGATCACCCCTATGATCTGGGTGATCTATAGAACCTCATCAATGAACTCATGTGGATCCTCGTCCACCTTCGATCCAAGAAACTCCAGGGGGTTCATCCTTAAAAAATCTCTCACTCTTTCCGCCGCCGCATTCTCGTTCTAAGGGACATGCGCCACTGCCTTTTGATTGACCTGGGCGGCCAAGGCCTGATCTAGCATCTGAATGGCTTCCCCAAACTCAACGTGGGCAACAGGCTCGGGTACATGCTCCTCATGGGCTATCAGGGCTTGTTGGTGCCCATCTCCATTGCCATTCTAATGGTCATCTCATTCCCGTTTATTCTTTCATTAACTCAGCGAGGAGGAATGATTCTGAAAACGTGTAGAGCACGAGTTAGAATGATATAGAGACATTTCATCGCACAACATAGATCATGAAAGAAGGGAACTTTTCGTAGCCTCTTCGTCATAGGTATGTGGCGCTTCACACCCATGAAAAAGACTCTACTTAATGCGACTTTCAAACACCCTAGGACACTTCAAAATATAATGATCTGATACAAAGTTTGTCATGACCCAAACATAGGCTCGGATTGAGACATAGGACAAAGAACCCCGAGAGGCTCCAAGTCAACCCATGGCCTGAGCATAACATATAACTCAAACACAGATAAGCAGAAGATCAACAAAATTAATGAAGCGGAAGTCTAATAATCTTATAACATCGAAATACATGATTCAAGACCGAAGCTGATTACATGCTATGTCTGAAAAGCGTCTACCGCTGACGAGTTGATGGGACAAGACACCAACTAACTCACTAAATTCTGAAACTGAAAGTAAAGGATAAAACTGATAAGAAGGGCCCTCGAAAGATGAGGACTCACCAACCCTTGCTGCTAAGTGCTAAAGCTGCATGTATGGCTAATGAAGAAGCTAAGCCTGAATATTCGATCCTGGATCATGAAACGATACAACAAAGAGTATGCGATCAGTACATGGAATGTACCAAGTATGCAAGGTAAGTAAAAACGCTAAGTAAAATCATAAATCATGCATATCATAAAACATAATAAAGATAAGATTATGAGAGTAGGGCTTGTATGCTATTTTCTAAAATCATGATCTCAACATAAATGAATATCATTTCTGATTCGAATGATCCAAAGCTGAAAACTGATAATCATAAGTAAAACTGAACATTGGGTCAAACCTGCTGAAAACATAATATCATGAATGATGAACATGCATAACTGAAATCATGAAGAATAATGGGAGACTCATCATATAACTGATGTCACGACGCGAACATAGGCCCGTATCGAGGTACGAGATAAAGAACCCCGAGAGGCTCCAAGTTGACCCATGGAATGAACATAACATCTAACTCATTCATTAAAATTGAAGGTCAACATGAATAACATAGCGGAAGTCTAAACAATCATAACATCTGAATACATACATGAATCCAAAGCTGAAATACAAACTATGTTTGAAAAGCCTCTAACGCTGACAAGTTTATGGGACAAGACTCCAACTAAGTCACTATAGTCTGAAGACTCAAAATGCGAGATACAACTGATGAGAAGGGCCCTCAAAAGATGAGGACTAATCAACTAGGGCTGAGGAAAGCTAACTCCGAGAATCTGACTAGCGACGGGACTGAGCTTGGATATCGGAGCCTATATCATGAAATGGTACAACATAGAGTATGTCAGTATGTGAAATGTACTGAGTATTCAAGGTAGGTAAAACCGCTAAGTGAGTAAAATCATTAAATCATGCATATAATAAAACATAATCAAGATAAGATTCTGCGAGTAGGCTTGCATGCTATTTTATGAAATCATGATCTAAAAATAACTGGACATCATAACTAAATCGAATGACCCAAAGCTGAAAACTGATAATCATAGGTAAAACTGAACATTTGATCAAACCTGCTGAAAACATAATATCATGACTGATATACATGCATAACTGAAATCATAAGGAACAATGGGTGACTCGTCATATAACCTTCATTACCACGATAGAGCTTATGTGGTCAAGACTATCGCACTCAAGTGGCCAGAGCCATCCAAAGCCTTACAGGGATAAGGGTTCTACCATGATGTCAATATCAAGATCAAGACCCCTTATGGGCAGGGGAAGCTCCAAAGGAGGTCCCAAATAATCTTATCATACCTACGTTGGCATGTAATTCTAAGGTATAAGGTTGACTGACCCTTAGCCTACTCGGTGCGATACACTACTCCTAAAAATATGCATATGCTCTCCATCATTTTTAAATGAAGCCGACCATCATCTAGTGACCAAGCTGAATAATAACATGCATTGCATAATCTAAAATCATAACATGAGAAGCCTAGGCTCAAACCATACCACAAGATGAAAATAATGGGAATCTTGACTTAAAACCATGTGGTAAGCTAATTCATGAAATTATAAAACATACTTGTTCATATGGTCTTACCCATTACTTAACATGCTTAAAATCAACTTGATTCACTTTGAAAACATGAACATAAACATGGGTAATTCAAAATCATACTTTCTTCATAAATATCTCATCATGCTTGTACAAATACTTCATAGCTCTCAACTTTCATAAACTTTCAGGAATGGGCATCGTAGTTTAGAAAACTTGAAAACATAATTTATAATTTAAAACATTGTAAAAATTTTCCATTAATCATAATTCATTATTTAAAACATGCTTAGATCATACCCATGATAAATACTTAGGAATTCATGCATTAGGTAAAAACCCCATGGAATCATTAATTAGAACATCATGAATTGAGAGCGAATTGGGCATGGGTGTGGACTATTGCACCCATTCATAGCCTTACATACCTGAAGAAATATGATTTTACCAATTCTTTGATTGCCCAAAGAGAATTGAGGAAGAACTTTGAAGAACTAGGCTTGATGACCTCTCAGACTTCTAAACTTGAATGCATCAATTAGGATAGGCTTAGGATGACCTAACCCTTCTTAAAACACTCTATTTTGAACTTAAAACGACGTAGTTTAGGCCTTAGGAACTTAGAAATTACATCAAATCCCTTAATAAACTCACATGGAAAAACAGACTTCCAGTCCTAACGATGGAATGGACAAGTCGTTACCAGTGACCATGACTCGTGGTCACCTCCCATCACTTTCACTACCAAAATTCTCCTGGGGGTCACCACGGGGGACACCACGACTTGTGGTGTACCCAATGAGTCGTGGTGATGACCCGTTAGGTTCCCTGCCAATTTTCTTCTTCCTTCATATCATCCTTGACCACGGCTGACATGACGAGTCATGATGCTGACCATGACCCGTGGTCACCCAAAAACAAAAATTTCCAACAAAGTCCCAGCCTTTCTCCACGGCTTACATAATGACTCGTGGGGTTCCTGACGGGTCACTAGATGACTCGTCCTATGACCTGGTGAAGAAATTTTTGTTTTGTCTGTTTCAACTCCTGGGTCTGGTGTTAGGATTTTCGGGGTATTACAATATCTCCCCCTTTGGAACATTTGTCCTCAAATGTTGAAAATCATACTGAAAAGTAGAGAAATGCAATCATCATACACAAATACTAAACATACATGCTAAAAACTAATGAAGTGACTCACTCCGATTTGAACTACATGACTGAACTAAATTCCCGAATCACACATACATTCATTTACATGAAAGAAACTGGGATACATGAGCTGAACATGAAACTGAATAGAGTACTAAGGAGGAAACTGATACATCAAGCTGAAACTGAGCTAGAAGGGAATAGATGTGGGTATTTAGCCATCATATCTACTTCGGCTCCCACGTATCTCCCTCAACATGTTGATTCCTCTATAAAACCTTGACTGAAGCAATTTTTTGTTTCTTAGCTTACGAACCTGACAATCCAGTATCCCCACAAGAACCTCTAGAGCTGGATCACCCAAACACTTCTTTTGGAGCGATATATGGAAAACTAGTTAAACTGAAGCTAATTCTGAGGGCAACTCCAACTCATATCTACCTTGCCAACCCGTTTCACAATCCGGTAAACATAACGTGGACTGGGTTCCCTTTCTTCCCGAATCTCACACTACTTTCATGGGGGATACCTTCAAGAACACCTAATCATCAACTTCAAACTCAAGATCTCTCCTCCTCACATCCGCATAGGACTTTTGGTGACTCTGAGCTGTTTTCAACCTGTCCTTTATAAGCTGAATTTTCTCCATAGCCCCATGGACTGAATCCAGACCTATCAATGTAGTTTCACCGACCTTAAACCAACCAATAGGCGATCTACATCTCTGCCCATAGAGAGCCTCAAACGGAGCCATCTGAATGCTGGAGTGATAGTTGTTGTTATACGCAAACTCAATGAGATGTAAATGATCATCCCAACTACCCTTGAGTCAATCGCACATGCTCTCAGCATATCCTCGAGAGTTTGAATAGTCCACTCCGCCTTACCATCGATTTGCGGGTGAAATTTTGTACTGTGCTTGACCTACGTACAAAGTCCCTTTTGAAACGATCTCCAAAACTGTAAGGTAAATTGAGTACCTCTATCTGATATGAAGGACAATGAAACCCCATGCAACTGAACTATCTCCTGAATGTACAACTTAGAATAATCCTCTGCAGAATTGATAGTTTTGACTGGTAGGAAATGAGCTTCTTTGGTCAACCTGTCCACAACCACCCAAATGGAGTCATACTATCGATGAGTGCGAGGTAACCTTGTGATAAAGTCAAAATAGATCTCCTCCCAATTCCAAGTAGGAATACTGATGTCTTGAAGTACACCTCCAGGTCTTTGATGCTCAACCTTCACCTGTTGACAATTCGGACACGTAACCACAAACTTCGCTATGTCCATCTTCATGCCATTACACCAATAGATTTCTCGTAGGTCCTGGTACATCTTTGTGGAATCTGGATGTATGGAATATTTGGGACCATGAGCCTTATGCAACATCAAATCTCTCAAAGCATCAACATTCGGTAAACACACAATTGACCCTGATATCTGAGCACACCATCTCCCCCTTTAGAGAAGACCTCTACCTTTTGATTCTGAACAACTTCCTTTAACTTTACCAAGATAGGATCCTCGTGTTGTGTAGATTTTACATCAGTCACCAAGATGATTTTGACCCATTCTTAACAATAACACCACCATCGGCTGAGTCAACCAAACGGACTCCCAACCGTGCAAGCTGATGTACATCTTTCACCAGCTACTTCCTCCCCTCATCTACATGGGACACACTCCATATAGAGTCTACTAAGAGAGTCTGCTACCACAATAGCCCCTGCCCGGATGGTAAATGACACTCATATCATAATCCTTCAGTTGCTCCAACCACCTTCTTTGACGTAGATTTAGATCCTTCTAGGTAAAAAATATTGTAGGCTTTTGTGGTCCGTAAACACATCTACATGGACCCCATACAAATAGTGTCTCCAAATATTCAAGGCAAATACTACAACTGCCAATTCAAGATCATGAGCCAGGTCGTTCTTTTCATTCACCTTCAACTGCCTAGTGGCATATGCTATAACCTTACCATGATGCATCAGTACACAACCAAGGCCGATCCTCGAAGCATCACAACACACCACAAACCCATCGGTACCCTCAGGTAGGATCAACGCAGGTGCTGATATGAGTCGAGTCTTCAACTCTTGGAAGCTCTTCTCACAAGCCTCTACCACTGAACCTTCACCTTCTTCTGAGTCAATTTGGTCACCGGTACTGCAATAGATGAAAACCCCTCAAAAAGTCACCGATAATAACCAACTAAACCCAAGAAACTACTGATGTTCGAAGGATTCACCGGTCTAGGCCAAATCTTCACTGCCTCTATCTTCTGAGAGTCTACTTGTACACCCTCACTCGACACCACACGACCTAAAAATGCCATCGAGTTCAACCAAAACTCAGATTTACCAAATTTAGCATATAGCTAACGATCCCTCAAGGTCTGTAGCACCACCATTAAATGAGCGGCATGCTCCTCGCTCTGAGAGTATATAAGGATATCATATACGAACACAATCATGAACATGTCTAGATATGGCTTGAAAACCCTATTCATCAAATCCATAAAAGCTGCAATAGCATTCATTAGTACAAAATACATAACTACAAACTCGTAATGACGGTACGGAGTTCTGAAGGCTGTCTTCAAAATATCGCTCTCCTGAACCCTGAGTTGATGGTACCCGAATATGAGATCTATCTTTAAAAAGCACTTAGCACCCCAAAGTTGGTCAAACAAATCATCAATCCTGGGGAGAGGATACCTGTTCTTGATGGTAACTATGTTCAATTGCCGATAATCAATGCACATGCGAAGAGAACCATCTTTCTTGCGGACAAAGAGAACTGGTGCACCCCATGGGGATTTTCTAGGTATGATGAAACCCTTGTCTAGGAGGTCCTTCAACTTCTCCTTCAACTCATTTAGCTCAGTTGGAGCCATTCTGTATGGAGGATTATATATAGGTTGTGTATCGAGTAGAAGGTCAATACCAAAATCGATTTCCCACTCGAGAGGGATTCTCGGTAGATCATCTGGGAACACTTCTAGATACTCATATACTATTGGAACTGAATGGATAGTCGGGGTCTTAGATGTAACATCCCTAATCCTAACTAGATGGTACGTGAAACCCTTAGAAATCATCTTTCTGGCCTTAAGGTAGGAAATTAAATGACCTACAAGCACAGTTGAACTACCCGTCCACTCTAAGACAGGTTCACCCGAAAATTTGAACTCTATTGCACGGGTTCTACAATTGACTGAGGAATAACATGCAAATAGCCAATCCATGCCGAGGATAACATCAAAATCAGTCATGGCTAACTTTACTAAATTTGGTGAGGTGAGTTTCTGAAGGACTGTGATAGGAAAATTTCTATACACCCGTCTAGCTATAACTGAATCACCAACTAGAGTAGAGACTGAGAAGGGTTCTAACAAGATTTCGGGACTGATTCTGTAACTACTAGTAACATAGGGCATTACAAAAGATAAAGTGGCCCTTGAATCTAACAGAGCATATACATCAAGGTGGAATACTAATAACATACCAGTGACAACATCTGGGGAGACCTCTTGCTCCTGGCAGGATGCTAGGGCATAAGATCTTTTTTGGAACTGTCCGCCACCTATACAAGTAGATGCCCCTCACTGAGCTGGGCGTGCTGGTGGAGCTTCTAAACTAGAAGTTGGGCCTCGGCCCCTATCATGACCCTGTTTTAATGATCGGAAATCTCTAAGCATATGTCAAGGATTCCCGAACCCGAAGCAAGAACCTGCTCGCTAAATACGGCCCTGTGTGTCTCCGACCACATTTGCTACACTTTATAGGGCTGGTCTTTGCGGTATACTACTGTGGCCCCTCGAGCCTGATGCTCATCCCCTTTGATCGTGCCTGGACATAGATGGCACACTTATAGCCGAATACGTTGGGGCTGAAGATATCTACTGGAACTGAGGCCAGTGATCACTAGCGGATCTCTGCTGAGTGAACCCAACACTATCCGTCCTGGCCCTCTTGGCCTCTCTATCCGTCCTGGCACCGCCTCCATCTTCTGGGCGTATAAGACTATCCGAGGAAAATCAATATCCTGATGAAGCATGGAGATCCTATAATCCTTTTCCAAGTAGTCCGTCACTCCATGTACAAACCTGCTTACTCGAGCTCTCTGATCAGCCAGTATCTTTGGTGCATACTTAGATAAATGAGTGAACCCTAAAGCATACTCCTAGACTGTCATGTTACCTGATTTAGGTTCATGAACTCTGCTGCTTTAATCTCCCTCATCTCACGAGGGATGAACCGCTCCAGAAAAGCAGCATAAAACTCATCCCAATTGATAGGGCCTGCTCCAACTGCCCTACTATCATTCCATTGCTTAAACCAAATATGTGCCACCCCCTTCAACTAGTATGAAGCTAAATCGGCGCACTCCTCCCCAGTCACCCCCATAATCTAGGTGATGTTCAGAACCTCCTCAATAAACTCATGTGGATCCTCATCCATCCTTGACCCAAGGAACTTGGGAGGGTTCATCCTAAGAAAATCCCTAACTCTTGCCACCATAGCATTCCCGTTCTAAGGGACATGCGCTCTCGCCTGTTGATTGACCTGGGCATTCAAGGCCTGGGCTAACATCTGAATGGCTGCCCTAAACTCTGCGTGGGCAACTGGCTCGGGTGTATGCTCCTCGTGGGCTAGTGGAGCCTGCTGGTGCCGGTCTCCATTTCCATTCTCATGGCCATTTCTATTTCCATTTCTCCTTCCATTAACTCTGCGGGGAGGCATGATTATGCAAACGTGTATAGCAAGAGTTATAAGGATAGAGAGACACTTCACCTCACGACTTAGATGATGAAAGAAGGGAACGTTTCCTAAACTTCTCGTTGCCTCTTTGTTGTAAGTGTGGCGCACTTCACACCTATGAAAAAGACTCTACTTGACACGACTTTCAAACACCCTAGGAAACTTCAAAACCTAATGCTCTAATACAAAATTTGTCACGACCCCAACATAGGCACTGATTGAGACATGGGACAAAGAACCATGAGAGGCTCCAAGTCAAGCCACGACATGAAAATAACATCTAACTCATTAATTAAAATTGAAGGTCAACATGAATAACATAGCGGAAGTCTAAAGAATCATAACATCTGAATACATACACGAATCCAATGCTAAAATACAAACTATGTCCGAAAAACCTCTAACACTAACGAGCTGATGGGACAATACCCCAACTAACTCTCTATGGTCTGAAAACTGAAAATGCGAGATATTACTAATGATAAGGGCCCTCGAAAGATGAGGATTAACCAACTGGGGCTGAGGAAAGCTAATTCCGAGAATCTGACTAGCGACGGGACTGAGCCTAGATATCGAATCCTGTATCATGAAATAATACAACATAGAGTATGTGGTCAGTATGTGAAATGTACCGAGCATGCAAGGTAGGTAAAACCGCTAAGTAAGTAAAATTATTAAATCATGCATATAATAAAACATAATTAAGATAAGATTCTGCAAGTAGGGCTTGCATGCTATTTTATGAAATCATGATCTGAACATAATTGAACATCATAACTGAATTAAATGACCCAAAGTTGAAAACTGGTAATCATAGGTAAAACTGAACATTGGGACAAACCTGCTTAAAACATAATATCATGACTGATGTACATGAATAACTGAAATCATGAGGAAAAATGGGAGATTCTTCATATAACCGACATTACCAAGATAGAGCTTACATGGTCCCGACTATCACACTCAAGTGTGCAGAGCCCTCCAAAGTCTTGCCAGGGCTAAGGTCACTACCATGATATCGATATCAAGCTCAAGGCCCCTTGGGACAGGGAATGCTCCAAAGGGGTTCCCAAATAATCTGATCATACCTATGTTGGCATGTAGTTCTGAGGAATAAGGTTGATTGACCCCTTAGCCTACTTGGTTCTAGACACTACTCCCAAAAATATCCATATGCTCTCCATTATTTTTAAACGAAGCTAACCATTGTCTAGTGACGAAGCTGAATAGTAACATACATGCATAATTTGAAATCATAACATGAGGAGCCTTGGCTCAAACTATACCACAATCTGAAAATAATGGGAGTCTTGACTCCAAACCCATGTGGTAAGTTAATTCATGAAATCAGTAAACATACTTGTTCATATGGGCTTATCCATTACTTAACATGCTTGAAATCAATTAGATTCACTTTGAAAATATGAATATAAACATGGGTAATTCGAAATCATACTTTCTTCATAAACATCTCATCATGCTTGTACACATACTTCATAGATCTCAACATGCATGAAATTTCATGGATGGGCATCATAGTTTAAAAAATTTGAAAATATAATTTATAATTTAAAACATTGTAAAATCTTCCAATTAATCATAATTCATCATTTAAAACATGCTCAGATTATACCCATGATAGATACTTAGGAATTCATGCATTGGGTAAAAACCCCATGGAATCATCAATTAGAACATCATAATTGAGAGAGAATTTTCCATGAGTGTGGACTATTGCACCAATTCATAGTCTTACATACCTGAAGAAATTTAATTTTACAAATTCCTAGATAGCCCAAAGAGAATTGAGGAAGAACTTTGAAAAATTAGGCTTGATCACCTCTAAAACTTCTAAACTTGCATGCATGAACTACCCTTCTTAAAACACTCTATTCTGAGCTTAAAATGACGTAGTTTAGGCCATAGGAACTTAGGAATTACGGAAAAACCCTTAATAAACTCGTAGGGAAAAATAGACTACCAGTCCCAACTAGGGACTAGAAGAGTCGTTACCCATGACCATGACTCGTGGTCACCTCCTGTCACCTTCACTGCCAAAATTCTCCTGGGGGCCACCACAGGGGACACCACGACTGGTGGTGTATCCGACGAGTTGTGGTGATGACCCGTTAGGTGCACTGTCGATTTTCTTCTTCCTTCATATCATTCTTGACCATGACTGATATGATGAGGCGTGATGCTGACCACGACTCACGGTCATATCTGTGGTCACCCAAAAATCAAAATTTCCAACAAAGTCCTAGCCTTTCCCTATGGGTCACTTAACGACTCATGGGGTTCCTGATGGGCCACTAGACGACTCATCCAATGACCTAGTGCAAAAATTCTTATTTTCTCTATCTGAACTCCCTTGTCTGATCTTTGGGTATTTGGGGTATTACAACCGAACATCAGCAGGATGGAGCTTACATGGTCCCAACTAGAACACTCAAGTGGGAAAAGCCGTCCGAAGCTTTTCCAGGCTAAGGACGCTACCATGATATCGATACCAAGTTGAAGGCCCTTTGGGGATAGGGAAGCTCACAAGGAAGGTCCTAAATAATTTGAACATACCTACGTTGGCGTGTAGTTCTGAGGCATAGGGTTGACTGACCCTTAGCCTACTCGGTGCTAGACACTACTCCCAAGAACATGCATATACTCTCCATCATTTTTCAACGAAGCTGAACCATTGTCTAATAATGAAGGTGACTCATAATCATACATGCATAAATCTGAAATCATAACATGCGGAGCCTTGGCTCAAACCATACCACAAGCTGAACATAGTGGGAGTCTAGACTCCGAAATCCATGTGGTAAGCTAATACATGACATTTAGATAACTTCATGAAACACATTTGATCAAAAAGGCATGCCCAATACTTAAACATGCTTGACATAGACTTGATCATTTGAAAATATGAGCATAGACATGGGTAATTCGAAATCATACTTTCTTCATAAACATCTCATCATGGTTGAATACATATTTCATAGATCTCAACTTTCATGAACTTTCATGGATGGGCATCATAATTTATAAAATTTGAAAACATAATTTATAATTGAAAACATTATAAATCTGCCCATCTATCATAATTCAATATTATAAACATTTTTAGATCATATCCATGATTGAAACTTAGAGAATTCATATGTTGAGTAAAAACTCCATAGGATCATCAACTAGAATTTTCATGAATTAAGAAGGGATTGGGCATGAGTGTGGACAATTATGATCGCGGGCAAAATAGCATGCCCAAGTGACGCTTTATAACTTAAATTAGTTTTGTTTATCTAAGTTATTTTATACATTTTCATGTAATTTTATATAAATGTGAA
>JACEIK010011373.1:27004-37300 GCA_018107945.1 Datura stramonium
TTTAGTATAAATTAGGAAACAAAATCTCAAAATCTTCTTTACACTGTTGTCTGCATTTTTAGAGTTAAAGTTTATTGACACTTGATTAGATTGTTACCTTCGTCCAGTCCCTGTGGGATCGATACTTGGCTTACTTGAGCCATTTTACTACTTGTTCGACCACGTGCACTTGCGTGTATTCATCTAGACCGACGAACAAGGATCATAGGCTGTTTTTGTTTACCCCATTTTTAGCTTAAATAACCCTACCAAAATTATATGATTCCCTTTATCCCGATTTTGAGTCTTAAATGAACCGCTTTTCTTTGATTAATTGTACCTATTTTTATTATGAACCTGTTTTGGCCCTGATCCCTCCTTGGACAATATGAACCTCAACATAGGTAAAATGCCTAAGTTGAGGGTGGCTAGAGTAGCGGTTCATAAATGATGGGAAGGTGAAAAAGGAAAAGAAAAGAAAAGATGAAAACTGAGGTGTGGCGGACAAAAGATAAAGAAAAAGAAAGAAAATTGAAAAAGAAAATACAAAAAGAGAAAGATGCATGAAAAGTTTGAAAACACACCATACTCATACAAGTGCATAAAAAGGGTGAAAAGGAAGGAAAAAGTGGAAAAAAAGCAAAAAGGGTAGAAAAAGTAAAAAAAAATGGATCCACATGTATGTAGTGCCAAGGAGAGGTTTATCACTCAAAAGACTCCATATCTACCATACCCAGCCCGAAAGCCTACATTACAAGCCAAAGAAAGTCCTATAGTGATCTTAGCCTAACCATCTGACAAACCGAAGAAGAGAAAATAAGGGCAAGCCTATGATATCCGATATGCAGTATTTGGAACTTCTTTCCAAGAGTGAGTCTTACTTGTTCAGTCCCATATTTCATATTTTACTATATCTATGAGTGGGGGACTTCATTTGCTGTGAGGGTATATGGTTTGTGTTTAACTCTACCAATTGACTGTGTGAAAAGCATTGGTGATGACTTGACTATCTGTTAATAGCTATATGACATATCTTGAACCTTGTTTATAATGTTTTTTGGTTACTTGAAGTGCATGTGTTGTTTTGGTTCACGGAGAAAATGGTCAAAAGTTGTTTGAGCTTATAGTGCAAGTTTTGGTTGATTGTTGGCTGTAGTATCCTAAGTTTATTTTCTAGTTAAGCGTCGTGTTTAATTTTTGTTTTCTTTACTTGAGGACATGAAAAAGTCTTAAGTTGAGGGTGTTAATGTGTTGTGAGTTTACAACACTTTCAACACTTAAAACTGAGAAAATAGTATGAACTTAGGTATGTTTATATGGATACGAGGCACTTTTACTTTGATTTTAGGGAAAATATGTGTTTGAGCAAAAGTTTGTAAAAGAAGCCTAAAAACGTAGAAAATAAGCCTAGTACTAGTATCAGTACGAGTCATACCTTGATTGTATGAGTCGTACTGAGAATCATGGTGAAAGTCAGAAGGATGGAATAAGAGGAAGGCAACATACGACTTTCAGTATGAGCCATAACTGGATTCATGGAATTGTTTGGAGAAATTTGCACAAAGGAAGTCTCTTGGTATGGGTGGAACTCACGGATCATAGCAACCACATAAGACCCGTACCATGAGCTGTGGTGAACTTCAGGTGATTCTTCAAGACTTGGAAGAACTTAAGACACAACAAGTAGTACGAGTCATAGGTGGAATGTACGAGGCGTACCACAACACTTGTGGAAACCTTCAGAAGATGTCAGAGTTCTCAGGGCCAAACCACAGATGCATTGTACGACTCGTAGGACTATGGTACGAGTCATACAAGCCTGCCAACATTTAGAAAAATCTATAGCAGCCAAGGACGTACAGGAAGCAGGTACGACCCGTACAATCCCACTACGGGTCGTAGGATCAGTCGTGATGCAATCGGCGCCAAATATGGAAAATTTCCTGTTATCTTAGGAAAAGGTTTCGAATGTCTGTATAAATATCCATTATGTTTTATTTTAGTCAAAAACATCGAAACGAAGTAGTAGAGACGTGTGAATAATATTTTTTGAATTTTTATCAAGTTTTGTAGAGCAATTCTTAGGATCAAACTCTTGATTTCATCCATTGTTGTTGAGATTGTTCTTTAATATCCAAATCAGGTTTTCTCCCAATTATTGTTGTAAGTATTTAACTATGTGTTTGTCTATAAATTGTCACGACCCTAACATAGGGCCGAATCGAGAAACAAGGCAAGGAGCCCCGAGAGACTCTAAGTCGACTCATGGCATGAAGATACATCTAACTCAATCAAGTAAAGCAGAAGACTTAACATAAATAACATGGCGGAAAGTCGAATATAACATGACAATCTAAATATACAACCAAAGTCTAAAGATTAATACAATCTATTTTCTGAAAGCCTTTATATCTGATGAATTGATAGAACAAGATCCCAACTAACTCTCTAAATCTAAAACTGAAAATACGTAAGCATAATTGAATAGAAGAGGAGCCCTCGATAGATGAGGACTCACCAGTAAAGATTGAATGCTAACTCCGAAAGATGGCTAGTGATGAGGCTGAGTCTGAAGATCGGAGCGTGTATCATGAAATGATACAGCATAGAGTATGCGGTCAATACATGGAACGTACCGAGTATGCAAGGTAGTAAAACCGCTTAAATAAGTAAAATTATGTAAAACATGCATAATATATAACATAATCAAGATAAGAATCTGAGAGTAGGGCTTGCATTCTATTTTCTGAAATCATGATCTGAACATAACTTAACATCATAACTGAATCGAATGACCCAAAGTTGAAATATGATAATCATAAGTAAAACTATACATTAGGTCAAACCTACTTTAGAACATATATGTATATATATCATGAACGATAACATGCATAATTGAAATCATGAGGAACAATGGAATACTCTTCATATAACTAACATTACCACGATAAATCTTACGTGGTCTAGACTATCACATTCAAGTAGGCAGAGTCGTCTAAAGCCTCTCCAGGGCTAAGGACGCTACCATGATATTGATATCAAGATCAAGGCCCCCCTTGGGGAAGGGGAAAGCTCACATAGGAGGTCCACAATAATTTGAATCATACCTACGTTGGCACGTAGTTCTAATGCATAGGGTTGACTGACCTTTAACCTACTCGGTGCTAGATGCTACTCCAAAAGATATGCATATGCTCTCCATCATTTTGCAACGAAGCTGACCATGTCTATTGACGAAGCTGAATAATCATATACATATAAAATTTTAAATCATACATGAGGAGCCTTGGCTCAAACTATACCACAAGCTGAACATAATCGGGAGTCTTGACTCCAAAACCATGTGGTAAGCTAATCAACTTGAAATCATAATCATACTTGAACATATGGGCTTGCCCAATACTTAATCATCCTTGAAAATACATAATTTACTTGAAAACATGATCATAGACATGGGTAACTTGTAAACATACTTTTCATCAATAATATCTCATCATACTTGAACATTCATCATAAATCTCAACTTTCATGGATGGGCATTTTAATTTATAAAGCTTGAAAACATGATTATAATTGAAAATAATGTAAAACTTGCCCATGAATCAAAATTCAATAGTAGAAACATTCTTGAATCATACCCGTGCAGAAAATTAGGAAATTCATGTATTAGGTTAAACTCCCATGGATCAACATATGGATTTTCATGAATTGGAGAGGGGATTGGGCATGGGTGTGAACAAATTGACTCATTCATAACCCTACATACCTGAGATGGACCGATTTCACCACTCCCTTGATTGCCCAATGAAGAATTGAAGAAAAACTTGAAGGGATTAAGCTTGATCACCTCTCTAGCCCTCTAAGTTTGCATGCATGTGTAGGAATAGTCTAGAATGAACTTGACCCTCTTAATACTCACTATTCATATATTAAAATGACGTCTTTTAGGCCTTAGGATCATAGGAAGTACGGAAAAGCCCTTAATTAGCATAAAATAACTGGCTGCCAGTCCCCACGAGGGATTGGACGAGTCGTTACCAAGGACCACGACTCGTGGTCACCACTCGTTAATTTCACTTCCAATATCTTAAATCATTAGCAATCTGCTGATCACGACTCATCATACAAATCATGGTGACTGATCATGACTCGTGGTGTCCAATCATGGGGTCTATTGCCACTCATCCTTCATCTTCTAATTGCCCTTAACCACGAGTGACCTGACGACTCGTGGGCTGACTACGACTCGTGGTCACACCTGTGGTCACCCTAACTCTGAATTTTCCAAGTAAGTCAACACCCCTCACCACGAGTCACTTAACAACTCGTGGTCAACCTGACGGATCACGTGTTGACCCGTTCTGTTACCTGGTGCAGAAAATCCTATTTATCCGTTTCAACTCTAGGGTCTGATATTTGGGCTTCTGGGGTATAACAATATCTCCCCCTTGGGAATATTCATCCTCGAATGTTGAAAATGACACAGAAAATTAGAGACACAATCATCATATTCAAACTCTGATCATATAAGTTGAAAATTGACAGAAAGACTAACTCAGATTTAAACTACATGATTGAACTAAATTCATGAACCATACATACATCCATATACATGAAAGAAACCGGGCCACATGAACTGAACATGAAAGTGAAAGGGTTTTGGGGGAAAAATTGATACCTCAAGCTGGAGCAGAGCCGGTAGGGAATAAATGTGGGTATCTAGCCATCATATCTGCTTCTTCTTCCCGCGTAGCTCCCTTAACATGTTGATTTCTCAATAAAACTTTAATTGAAACTACTTCCTTGTTCCTTAGCTTGCGAACCTACCGATCCAGTATTTGCACCAGAACTTCCTCATAATTAAGGCTGTCTTTCACACCTATACTCTCCACCGGAACGAATAGAGCTGGATATCCCAAACACTTCTTTACGAGCGATACACGAAAAACAGGATGCACGAAAGCTAATTCTAAGGGCAACTCTAATTCATATTCCACCTTACCAACCCGCTTCACAATCTGGTAGGGGCCAACATAATGAGGGCTGAGTTTTCCTTTCTTTCCAAACCTCATCACTCCATTTATGGGAGACACATTCAGAAACACCCAATCATCAACTTTGAACTCAAGTTCCCTCCTTCTCACATTGGCATAGGATTTTTGGCGACATTGAGCTATTCTCAACCTGTCCCGTATGAGCTGAACCTTCTCCATAGCCTCATGGACTGAATCTGGTCCTATCATCGTAGCTTCATTGACTTCAAACCAACCAATAGGCAATATACATCTCCTCCCATAGAGAGCCTCAAACAGAGCCATTTGAATGGTGGAATGGTAGTTGTTATTGTATGCAAACTCAATAAGAGGAAAATGGTCATCCCAACTACCCTTAAATTCAATCACACAGGCTGTCAACATCTCCTCGAGAGTCTAAATTGTCCGCTCCGCCTGACCATCCATTTGCGGGTGAAATGTTGTACTGAGCTTGACCTGAGTACTAAGTCCTTTTTTAAATAATCTCCATAATTGAGAGGTAAACTGAGTACCTCTATCTGATATGATGGACAAGGGCAATCCATGCAACTGAACTAGCTCTCGGATGTATAATTTGGCAAAATCCTCCACTGAATCAGTGGTTTTGACCGGTAGAAAATTAGCGGCTTTGGCCAACCGGTCCACTACCACCAAAATGGAGTCATACTATCAACGTGTGCGAGGCAACCCTGTTATGAAGTCCATATTAATTTATTCCCACTTCCATGTAGGGATACTGATATCCTGAAGCACACCTCCCGGTTTCTGGTGCTCAACCTTCACTTGCTGACAGTTTGGACACTTAGCTACAAATTCTGCGATGTCTTTCTTCATGCCATTCCACTAATAGACTTCCCGTAGGTCATGGTACATCTTTGTGGCACCTGGGTGAATAAAATAACTGGAACCTTGAGCCTCCTGCAACATCCGATTTTTCAAATCATTAATGTCCGGGACACACAAACAACCCTGATATCATAGCACACCATCTCCCCCTTTGGAGAAGACCTCTACCTTCTGATTTTGAACGACTTCCTTTAACTTTACCAATCTTGTTGCCTAGCTTTTATATTAATCACCAAGGAAAATTTTGATCTGTTCTGGACAGTAACACCACCATCGGTCGAGTCAACCAAACAAACTCCCAACCTCACAAGTCGATGCACATCCTTTACCAGCTCCTTATTTCCCTGATCTACATGGGACACACTCTCAATAGAAAGTCTACTAAATTCATCTGCTACAAACGTTGGCCTTACCTGGATGATAAAGGACACTCATATCATAATCCTTGAGTAACTCCAACCATCTTCTTTGCCGCAGATTTAAGTCCTTTCGGGTAAACACATATTGTAGGCTCTTTTGGTCCATAAACACATCTACATAGACCCCATACAAATAGTGTCTCCATATCTTCAAGGAAAAAACCACCGCCGCCAATTCAAGATCATGGGTTGGTAATTCTTCTCATGAACTTTCCATTGTCTGGAAGCATATGCTATCACTTTACCATGCTACATCAATACGCAACCAAGGCCGATTCTAGAAGCATCTCAATACACCACAAACCCATTGGTACCCTCAAGTAAGGTTAACACCGGTGCTGGCGTAAGTCAAGTTTTCAACTCCTAAAAACTCCTCTCACAACCCTCCGACCATTGGAACTTTACTTTCTTTTAGGTCAATTTGGTCAACGGCACTGCAATAAATGAAAGTTCCTTAACAAATCTCTAATAATACCCAGCTAAACCCAAGAAATTCTTGTTGTTTGAAGGATTCACCAGTCTAGGCAAATTTTTCACTACCTCTATCTTCTAAGAGTCCACCTTTATGCCCTCACTCGACACCACATGATCCAAAAATTTCACTGAGTTCAACCAAAAATCGCATTTACTGAATTTAGCATATATTAAACGATCCTTGAGAGTCTGTAGCACCACCCTCAAATGAGCGGCATGCTCATTCTCGCTCCATGAGTATATCCGGATATCATCTGGTGAAAATGGTGAAAAACTAAAATTTCGCACCAGATCAAAAGACGAATCGTGAGGAGGCTCGTGAGAAGTGACCACGAGTCGTGAGGTGACTCGTGGTCCATCAGGGTTGGCAGGATTTGCAGAGGAGACCACGGGCTTGGCCACGAGTCGTCATCAGACCTCACGACTCGTGAAATCACTTGTGGCCTAGACTGGAAGCTGGGCAAGGATTTTGGGCAGTGTTGACCATGGATGGTGACCACGAGTCGTGGTCACCCACCACAATTTATGGTGTCCTAGGGTGAAAATTTTGGCAGTGTACCTCACGACTCAGGACACAAGTCATGGCCTATCAACGAGTTGTTGGGTCCCTCGTTTGGACCCCCTAGTAGTTATTTTCTGCAAATTAGTAAGGGCTTTTTCATAAATTTCAAAGATCCTAAGGCCTAAACTACGATGTTTTGGGTTATGAATAGGGAAATTTAATGGGGTTAAGTACACTTTTCACTTCATTCTTTCATGCATGCAAGGTAGGGGAATTGGGAGAGTGATTCAAGCTTAGAACTCATCAACTCATTGCAATTTCTTCTTTGGGTTCTCAAGAGAGGTTAAGAACTAGTCAGGTATCTAAGTTTCTCAATGGGTGGTTTCGTCCAAGCCCAAGCCCTTCCTCCTCAATTTTGCTAAAATTTCAACAAAAAATCATGGGGTTTTGAATTTGATTTGCTTAAAATCTAATGATTTGATTATGGGTTTTGTGATTTTAAAATCTTATCATAATGTGTGGGTTGTAATCAGCTTTTGTTATTTAAATTAGTTATAACATTATTGATTTGGAAGTTCTATGTATTTAAGCTTTATTATGCATGCCCCATGATGAATCAATTTATGATCTTTTCTTCAAATGATGATATTTACGGACCAAACATGATTTGTGATTTGAATTATGGATTTATGATATTACCCATCATGGTTTTATGAATTCCAATCTATATGCATGATTTACAAGTATGTATGAACCTTATGAATCATGAATTATGTTTTGGCCATTTCATGGGCCTCGTTGCATGGCTTGTTCATGTATGTACAAGTATATTTGTGATTAACAAGACTTAACTAGCCCATGAATTCATGTATGTTATACTATGAGCACTATATATGTTTTGGGAGTAGTATCGAACACCGAGTAAGTTCTAGGCCTAGGTTCTACCCTGGATCTCATAAACTACGTGCCAGCATAGGTATATTGAGACCTCCTATAGGACTACCCCCGGCCCAAATGGCCCTTTTCATGGTGATGTCACACTTTCATGGTTCGACCCTTGGAAAGGTATGGACACCCTCCCAACTAGGGTTACAAGTCGGGCTTCATGTGTGCTCATATGGGGTATGTCGGTTAAGAGAATCTTCCATTATTCCTCATGATTTATGCATGTTTACGATTATGTGTATAGGCTCAAGTCATGTTAAACAAGGATTATCTCTTACGATTATGATTAAGATTGTGTCACAAATGTTTTGAAAATATTGAGCCGTATGTTAGGTACTACATTTATGATATGAGCATGATGTCCCACTTTTATGATCATTTATGACATTTCTATATTTTAATTGTCCGTTTTACTTACCTTGCATACTCAGTATATTCCAAGTACTTGTCACGCCCCGCCTTGGGGGGCATGACTGGCTCCTGGTGCCCTACTAGGACCTGAACTACTAGACTGCTAAGCCAAAGCCCTTCTGGTGCCTGGATGGCTCTAACTCTGGATTCAAGAAAACGACGGGCTATATAACGGCTGTAAATATAGCCTCCAGCCGACTAGGCCTATAGCCACCTATAAGTAAACAATAGCTAACCAGAACAACAGTAGCATGAAGGAACCTATGCGGGCCGACAAGGCCACCATGTTGTTTAGTTACTTCTGAATAAAGTAAACAGGAGCTAAACTGTTACGTGACCGACAAGGTCACCACTAACAATTGTATAAGGCCCCATACGACCATCATAAACAAGCTAAGACANCTAGGACCTGGACTGCTGGACTACTAATCCTAAGCACTTCTGGTGTCAGGCTGGCTCTAATTCTGGATTTATGAAAACAACCGGCTATATAACGGCTGTAAATACAGCCTCCGGCCGAGAAGGCCTATAGCCACCTGTAGGAATATAACAGCTACCCAGAACAACTGAACATAAGGGAACCTATGCGGGCCAGCAAGGCCACCATGCTGACCAGTTATCATTGAAGAGTAGAATCAAGTGCTAAATTGAGCTGTGACCGACAAGGTCACCAACTAACAACTGAACAAGGCCCCACACGATCATCACATGCAAACTAAATACATACACATGGCCCAACACGACCGGTACAACTAACCACAAGGAATATACAATCCGCAAGCCTCTAAGAATAATAAGATGGTGTGGAAAGGGCCCCGACCTACCCATACCGTACAACCAAAAGGGAAGTAAACCATTAGCTGTCAACCTCCGGATGATAGGAGCTGAAGAATCTGTAAGCTGGCTGGAACTACGAGGGATCTGCTCCTCGTCTATGAGTACCTGCAGGAAAGTAATGCAGCGCCCCAAAACGGGCGTCAGTACCACTGGTACTGAGTANACTGAAGGTAAGGTAGAAGCATACCTGTCGACGTGGTGACCTGCTATCTATCAGCTAATAAATAACATGTATATACATATATAACATACAAGGACCTATATCAGTCCCCATAAGCCGGAAGGTGCCATCTAACACACAATCTATATACCCCAACCCGGGTCAAAACCATCTAGAAGTAAATCACTCAACTCGCCTACTAACTATGAGAACCTCCACCATCCCCCTGGCTATGCATCTTGGGCTCTATGGGCCACTGAATATAACTGTATATGTGTCCGTAGGACTCCTGTAACTGTAAACTGTAATCTGTATCTGTAATCTGTCCCTGGGCGCAAGCGCTCAACAGGGTAAGCTATAATGTTATGCTAATCAGCCTGATATTGGGAATGTTGCATCCCATCTTTGTCCTACTGTGGATGGAATGCCACTCATTGGAGTGACGTATCCTCACCCTCTGGCGGGAGAGTCGACACAACTATTAACCCTAGGGAGGCAAGGAAGCTCTAAGGGTGCCCTCATAGCACAAACAGGTCTCAATAAACAATAATCACATATAGCAAGAATGTTCGATCTAAAAATACTATTTTTATTCTGATTTCTTATTCTGAACTCTTTTCTGCATTAAACTGATTCTCATACTGAGCTATACTATATCTGAAATATTATCTGACTGTCTGATATTGCTTT
>JACEIK010011374.1:0-17083 GCA_018107945.1 Datura stramonium
GCTACCTTGTCTTTCGTGACTCCTTACATTGCTAGTAGCCTTGGAGTTAGTCCCGAGACCTTGTCAGAACCATTTTCAGTTTCGACCCCTGTTGGTGATTTGGTCATAGCTAGATGAGTATATAGAGAATGCCCGGTCACTGTGTTGCATAAGGTTACCTCCGTAGACCTTGTAGAGTTAGCCATGACTGACTTTGACATTATTCTTGGCATGGATTGGTTGTTTGCATGTTATGCTTCGATTAATTGTAAGACCCGTACGGTGGAATTTTATTTTCTGGGTGAGTCAGTGTTGGAGTGGAAGGGTAGTTCGGCGGTACCAGCAGGTCGGTTTATTTCCTATCTTAAGGCCAGAAAGATGATCTCTAAAAGTTGCATGTACCACCTAGTTAGGGTTAAGGATGTGGAGTTCGAGACCCCGACTATTCAGTCAGTTCCGGTGGTGTGCGAATATCCGGAGGTGTTTCCTGATGATTTTCCCAATTTTTCTCTGGAGAGGGAAATTGATTTCGGTATTGATCTATTACCCAATACACAACCTATCTCTATTCCTCCCTACAGGATGGCTCCAGCCGAACTAAAGGAATTGAAGGATTAGTTAAATGATCTGTTGGATAAGGGATTCATTAGATGGATCCAGTCTCCATGGGGTGCACCAGTTCTATTTGTTAAAAATAAGGATGGTTTCCTTCGCATGTGTATTGACTATCGGCAGTTGAACAAGGTTACCTTCAAGAACAGGTACCCCTTACCCAGGATCGATGATTTGTTTGACCAGCTTCAGGGTGCCAAGTGCTTCTCTAAGATTCATCTCAGGTCTGGGTATCACCAGCTCAGAGTTCGGGAGAGTGAAATATCGAAGACCGCTTTCAGGACTCGATATGGTCACTATGAATTTGTTGTTATGTCTTTCGGACTAACCAATGCCCCTGTAACTTTTATGGATTTAATGAACAAGGTGTTTAAGGCATATCTGGATATGTTCGTGATCGTGTTCATCGACGATATTCTTATATACTCCCGAAGTGAGGAGGAGCATGCCACTCATTTAAGAATAGTGCTGCAAACCCTCAAGGATCATCAGTTGTATGCAAAGTTTAGCAAGTGTGAATTTTGGCTAAACTCAGTGGCATTTCTGGGTCATGTGGTATCAAGCGAAGGCATAAGGGTAAATTTTCAAAAGATTGAGGCGGTGAAGAATTGGCCCAGACCGTTCAGAAATTCGGAGTTTCTTGGGTCTAGCTGGCTACTACCGAAGATTAATTGAGGGATTTTCATCAATTGCAGCCCCACTGACCAGGTTGACTCAGAAAAATGTGAAGTTCCAATGGTTGAATGCTTGTGAGAAAAGCTTCCAAGAGTTAAAGACCCGACTCACTTCAGCCCCAGTGTTGACTTTACCCGAGGGCACTGATGGCTTTGTAGTGTATTGTGATGCTTTGAGAGTTAGACTGGGATGTATGCTGATGCAACATGGGAAGATAATAGCATATGCCTCAAGACAGTTGAAAGTTCATGAAAAAAATTTACCTGACCCATGATCTTGAGTTGGCCGTGGTGGTGTTTGCATTGAAGATATGGCGGCATTACTTGTATGGGGTCCATGTAGATGTATTTATGGATCACAAGAGATTTCAATATGTGTTCACATAGAAAGATCTAAATCTTCAGCAAAGGAGGTGGTTGGAGTTACTTAAGGACTATGACATGAGCGTCCTTTACCATCCGGGCAAGGGTAATGTGGTTGCGGATGCACTTAGTAGGCTCTCTATGGAGAGTGTGATCCACGTGGATGAGGGAAAGAAGGATTTGGTGAAATATATCCACCGACTTGCAAGACTGGGAGTTAGATTGATTGACTCGATTGATGGCGACGTTATTATGTGGAATGGGTCAGAATCGTCCTTAGTGTCGATGTCAAATCTAAGCAAGATGAAGATCCGACTTTGAGAAAGCTGAAGGAAGCAGTACGGAGTCAAAAGGTGGAGGTTTTCTCCCAAGGGGGAGATAGGGTGCTACGATACCAGGGTCAACTATGTGTCCCGGACGTTGATAATTTGAGAGTTCGGATATTGCATGAAGCACATGGTACTAGATATTCTATCCACCCGAGATCCATGAAGATGTACCGGGACTTGTGATAAATCTATTGGTGGGATGGTATGAAAAAGGATATTGAGGAGTTCATAGCTAAATGTCCAAACTGTCAGCAAGTGAAAGTCGAGCATCAGAGGTCGGGAGGTGTACTTCAGGATATTAGCATTCCCACTTGGAAGTGGGAGGAAATAAATATGTATTTTGTTACAGGCCTATCTCGTACTCGCCGACAGTATGACTCCATTTGGGTGGTGGTAGATAGGTTAACTAAGGCAGCGCACTTCCTACCAGTCAAGACCACGGATTCAGTGGATGATTATGTCAAGTTGTATATTCAGGAGTTGGTTCAACTTCATGAAGTGCCCCTGTCTATTATTTCAGACTGAGGTACTCAATTTACCTCTCAATTCTAGCGTTCTTTTCAAAAAGGACTTGGGACGCAAGTTAAGCTCAATACAGCCTTCTATCTGCAAACAGACGGCCAAATAGAATGAACCATTTAGACCCTCGAGGATATGTTGAGGGCATGTATTATGAATTTTAAAGGTAGTTTAGATGATCATTTTCCCTTAATCGAGTTCGCCTATAATAACAATTATCACTCCAGTATCCAAATGGCACCGTTCGAGGCTCTTTACGGGTGAAGGTGTAGATCTCCCATCGGATGGTTTTAGGTTGGCGAGGCAACTATGATAGGACCAGATTCGGTTCACGAGGTGATGGTGCAGGTTCAGTTGATAAGGGACCGGTTAAAAGCCGCTCAGAGTCATTAGAAATCATATGCTGATGTGAGGAGAAGGGATCTGGAGTTTAATGTGGATGACTGGGTATTTCTAAAGGTATCTCCCATGAAGGGAGTCATGCGGTTCGGAAAGAAAGGGAAACTCAGTCCCCGCTACGTTGGTCCTTACCAGGTTATGAGGAGAGTTGGTAAGGTGGCGTATGAGTTGGACTTGCCTTCAGAATTAGCTTTAGTTCATCCCGTGTTTCATGTATCGCTCTTGAAAAAGTGCTTGGGTGATCCAGCTTTAGTAGTCCCAGTAGACGGCGTTGGTGTGAAGGATAGCCTCAGCTATGAGGAAATTCCGGTGGAGATCTGGATCATCAGGTTCGGAGGTTGAGGAACAAAGAAGTAGCTTCGGGTAAAGTATTATGGAGAAATCAGCATGTTTAGGGAGCTACATAGGAAGTCGAAGCAGATATAATAGCTAAATACCCTCATTTGTTCCCTGCCGGCTCAGTTTCTGTTTGAGGTATCAGTTTTGCCCTAAACCATTAATCAGCTTTTCATGTTCAGTTCATGTGTACAAGGTTTGTTTTATGATATGGTATATGTATGTGATGTCTGAATTCAGTTCAGCTATGTAGTTCTTTTAGGAGGTAGTATTCCGTCAGTTTTCGGCTTAAATGACCGGTAATTGTATATGGTAATAGCTTGTTTATGAGTTTTTTGCATGTTTTTAACATTCGAGGACAAATGTTCCCAAGGGAGAGATATTGTTATACCCCGGAAACCCAAGGATTAGACCCGAAAGTAAAAAAGGAGAAAAACTGAAAATTCGCACTAAGTGACAAAACGACCCGTGGGGTGGGTTGTGAGGAGTGACCACGAGTCGTGAGGTGACTCATGGTCAGCATGGTTTGACAAGGCCTGATTGAGGAGGCCACGGGCCTGACCAAAAGTCGTGGTTAGACCTCACGACTCGTGAGGTCACCCCTGTTTTACCTTGGATGTTTTGGCAAGTTGGGATGGGCAGTGTAGGCCACGAAAGGTGACAACGAGTCATGGTCTGACCACACGACTCATAAAGTCACCCGTGGGGTCCCTTTGTTATTTTGGGCAGTGGAATCAATGGACCATGGCCACGAGTCGTGCCCTGTAGCAACGACCCGTGAGGTCCCTCGTGGGGACTGGCGACCAAAAATTTCTTGCGTTTTAATAAGGGTGTTTTCGTAATTCCTAAGTTCCTAAGGTCTAAATTATGTCGTTTTGGATATTTTTCTGAGTGAGATAAGATGAGTTAAGTCCTTTATGCATGCCCATTCTCATGCAAAAGCGTAGAGAGATTTTTTGGGAGATTCAAGGTCTTCTTCCCCAAATTTTCATCAATTTCTTTGTGGGTATTCAAGGAACCTCGAAATCACTCCATTCCCAGGTATGTAGGGTTTTAGAATGGGTGAAATCCTTCCTCACCCATGCCCAAATTTCGAATATAATCATGAATCCTCCTATTCAATTTCATGGAGTTTTACCCAAAAGCATGAAAATGTGATTTCTCTTAATGGGTTTGATTTAATTGAGTTTTAATTATTGAATTATGAATGATGAGAAGGTTTTACATTATTTTCCTTAAAATTTTGTTTCAATCTTTTAAATCGAAAATGCCAATTTGATGAAAGTTCATGGAAGTTATGATTTATGATGTATTCTCTATATTTTGAGTTTATTGATGATGGAAAAGAATGATTCCAAACTCCTATGTTTATGAGCATATTTTTGAAAATGAAGTATTGGGCAATGCCCACATGTTGAAGATGATTTATGAAGTGAATTACATGATTTATTGATTTATGATGTTGATCGATAAAAAGGGCCTATGATTCTTGGCTAAGAATGTTTTAAAGGGGATCAATGATGATAAATATTATATTTTAGCCAATGAATCTTAATGCATGATGTTATTGATTTACGTATGAGCCTATATGCATGTTTTTGGGAGCTGTGTCTAGCACTGAGCAGTCCGGTGTTCAAAGGACTACGTCGGTGTCTCATAACCACGTGTCACCATGGGTTTCTAATGATATATTGTATTGATAATGATCCTCTCAAATGTGATATCACGTATAATGCACGACCTTCGCCTGGCAAGCTAGGGTCGGCTCTGCCCACTTGAGCGAGATAGTGGGGCATCATGAAAGGCTCCACCATGATGGTGTCGGTTATGACGAGTCCTCCCATTGTTCCGCATGTTTTATGCATTATTATGTTTATGTTGTTGGCTCAAGTTATGTTTTGATAAAGTTTACTTACGATCATGAAAATGAATGATTATGAATGATTTGAAAGTCTTGAGCCTTATGTCTTATTACAAAGATTTGATGTAAGCATGATGTTCTTCTCTTATATTTATTTATGAGTTGTATTTACTCTAAAATATCTGTTTTACTTACCCTGCATACTTGGTACAGTCTACGTACTGACCGCATACTTTCTATGCTGTATCGTTTCATGATGTGCATGCATTGGGATCCTTATAAGAAGACTTAAGACTTAGACAATCCTCCTCCTTCTACGATAGCTTTTGGGGGATTTGTTAGGACCAAAAGCTAATTTAAGTATTATAAATCACAACTATTTAGAAAAAAATGAAAAATTAAGCCAAAGAGAAACGTCTCTTTTATTAGTTTTTTTTATTTATGGGAGTATATATATATATATATATNNNCAAAAAACTATTAACCTATAGAAGGAGATTATAACAATGATATTCAGCTGCACTCTTTTCTTTGTCAATAGAGAAAATAGTTAAGTGTAAGTTCTTTCTTGCTAAAAGAAATAGCCCCATTTTCCCTCAGTCAAATAAACAAAAGATATAGGGTTGCACATTGTAATTTATTGAATTTTTTGTTTTACTGCCTCCTGCTTATTAATTTAGAATCTTGATGTCTAATTTAGGTTGTGTGAAGGTTTTTTAGGCGGTTTGAAACTACTCTATAGAGACAGAGGAGGAGACAGGGTTTTTTGTTTATGGCTCTGGAATTTTTTTTACTATGCTCCCTCTTAGTACTATTATACGTATGATGTTTTTACAGGCTCATATAGATTACAGTGTACCATTTGAACTGAATAACACCATATGGAGCACTAGGAGGACTAAGGTGGTGTTTGCTCTGACATTGTTATATAAGAGACCCCTTTGTACATAAAATGTTTGTATCTCCTGGTTTTTGAATTGACGTTCTAAACTTAAGTGGTAACTGATGATGTTCAGTTGGTCATCCCCTTTTTCTTGATTCAATAGTGCAAATGAAGGTAAAAGTTCGGGAGCGAGTAGGGGATTTACGTTTGAAATCTACGATTTTAGTTGGTTTCCCATCCTTCATTCGTCTTTTTCCCATTGTTTTTCCTTATTTATTCACATGGTTGTAGCCGGATCAATGTTAGGTTTGTGACAACTTACAACATATTGATTGATGGACATTTTGTATTTTCGGCTATCCTTTGGCTTTTTATTACACTATTTGTAATCATTCTTGAAATTGTCAGCCATTATCTTCTACTGTCCTGGCTCCTGCTTATTTGTTAAGTTTGCTTTTCTGCCCACTGGTACATAAGTACTCTGGTTGAATATGATAAACTTCTGATGTACAAGTTTTTTGTTGTATCTTTCTATTTAATATTGTAATTGCTACACTACCATTTGTGCCATAAGACCAAATTTTAAGAATAAAAATCTATTTTTGTTATTTCCATGTGCAGTGCATGCCAGACACATTTTTCCAGAAACATTGGGATGAACTCCTAGATACTGTCAAGCTTATTGTTCCCACTGACGATTACTGGTGTGTGGATGTGAACAAGGTTGGTCAAATGATGGTTGAAAAGAATTTATGGAGCATCATTCTGTCGGCTATTGATATTTTTTACTTTTTAAATACGGAGAGAACTCATGTTTGGATGTCCACATATTTGACCTCGCCGCTACTGAGAATGATTATAAATTTAGGAGTAATGGAAATGCTAAATTACGTGATGTTGGTTAGGATCATTCTCATGGAAAGAAAAAAATCATCGATGATAAGAATGGTAAGGAAGCCGTTGAAATATATTCATACTCATGTGAATTAATCTTGCATTCTTCTTGATGCATACTTCAAAACTTGTCATAATCTGCAGAATACACCAGTTTACTTTGTCTGAAAATATATGCCAAAGACTGCAGAACTAATTGAACTTCAAGATTCTGATGGAAATGTGTGGAATATTTGTTGCTTTAGGAGGAAAATGCAGATGTTCTTAAGAAAAGGATGGTGGGAATTGGTTAGGGATAACTATCTAGTAGTAGGAGATGCATATATACATTCACCATCTAACAAATGGTGACCTATATTTACCGTTAAATAATAAAATTATCAAAATGGTTTTCAGAAAAAAATGTCATGTGGCTTTAAAAAATTGTCTTATCCATTTTTTGACCTCTCCAGATCCAATCCAGACGCGACTGATAATTCTCAAATCACATTCCTGTAAAAGTATGACGTGGACATTGTCAATAAAGAACCCAACGAGGTTGGGGTCGATCCCATGGGAATATGGTTAAGATATAGAATAATGCGAGTATTTATGCTTTTAAGTCTGTTATTTCCTAGTGGGGGTTTCAAAGAATTAAACATGTAACAATATTGAAGATTGAAATTGTTATCAAGTTGATGCAATTAAGTAGGAGGTGTTCCCCATGAGTCCTTTATTACTTCGGGTTTTACACTTGTGATCTATACCAATACTTAACTTGTAGAACTGATAACATAAGTTCATCCAAACGAATAGTTTGTCCCTATTGGATGACTATACTCAATTACTTAATTAGGTCTCTTGAGTGATTTTACTTTAACCATCATCAATTGGTTCCAAATTAACTATCATGCGACCGCAACTCAGTTATACAATGAACCATAAAGTTCAAAGCTTTGTTGTTCTTCTCTTTTCATAATCTCTATCTCTATAGGTTCAAGAAAATATAGATTTCGGGCAAGTCCTAATATTTTTCTCCTTTAAGAAACATTTAAGATGAAGAGAAGACAATACAAGCATGCATATTGGTTTATAATCATTATATGCAAAACCAAGTTTTGTTAATTCACCATGGTTCCCATAACCCTAGTTGTGGAGGTTTTAGCCTCTCATGGTTGTAAGATACGAATTAGAATTCATAGAAAAAAACATAATTAGGAACTTATAATGAAGATTGAAACAAAACCCACTTGATAATTTGCACAATTCAACTAAGAACAATTTACGAACAAGGGAAATAAATTCCAAGAATATTCGAAAACTCAAGATGAATCTCCAAAAGTATGAATTTTCTCCCAAGAAAGTCGTCCTCTAACTAAACTAACCTAGAAAAGTATTTATACAAATAATTAAAAACCTTTCCTAAATTAATAGGGAAGACTAATTAATTGTCGTCGCCTTCTCCTACGACTCGTAACTTTATCATACGAGTCGTAGCTTCACTTGTACAATGCCTAGTAGCTATAAATTTGGTTAAGTGTTGGGAGTTGGTATGACTCATACAATGCTCCTACGAGTTAGATATTCCTGTCGTGGTTTAAACTTGAGATATTTGGCATCCTCTGAATATTTTCACAAGTGTCTTGGTATAGCTCGTACCTTGCTCTTAAGACTCGTGGTTGCCTCCCGTACCATGGAATCTGCCTTTGAACTTTGTTGTGAACTTTACCGTGGCTCCTTGGTACGGGTCATAGGTAGTCACCACGGATCGTAGTTGTTACATGTACTAGGAGACTAATCAAAGTGCATCCTTCTAAAGTTTTCCATGACTACTCTGGTAAGGTTCGTACCAAGAGTCGTACTTAGCCTTTGCCTTGAGCATATCTTCTGAAGTTTAGCATGGATCATTGTATGGTTTTTACCACCAAGGTATGGCTCGTACTGAAGTCCGTACTTAGCCCATTTTCTGCACTCTTTTCCCTTCTTTCACAAATTTCAACTCCAACACATTATTTCCCTAGAAACAAAGCAAAAGTGCATCATATCCGTATAAACACACCTAAGAACCATGCATATTTTCTTAGTTTTAACTATCGAAAGTGTTGTAAACCTACAATACATCAACAACGCAGCTTAAAGAAACACACGATCCCTCTTTTATTTAGTTATCTAGGGTAATTTTTAAAGTCAGCTGACATTTTTGAATTAATAAACTAGTTTTAGGATTTTTATTAGTCAATAATTGTATAGATTTGTTAACGAAGAGGGTAAACATGCATATTTGTTAGACAACTAGAGTATATGCACCACTTTTTAGCGAGGGGTATATCTTCTCTAAATCACAAAGTTGAGGGATACATTAGCCCATTTTCCCTTTATTTATTTATTTCTAATATTTCTTTTATTTTACAAGGCATTTTCACTTGTTAACTTCAAAATTTAAAGCCTTCCGAAATATTCCTTTTCATTAACTACTTTGATAAGTTATCACATGAGTTATAATTACTCTAATGGTACCATTAGTTTCTTTTTTTGGCTTGCAAGCATAAAAATCAATATATGTACTCCAAATTTTTATACAACTTTATTTTGTTGTTTTATTGACGATAATAACCACATTATCGTTTTGTTCTTATAATTCTTTTACAAGAGTGTTTGTTTAACTACGGCGGCCATCAACAACATGCTAATTACCACCCAAAAAAAAGGGTAAGCACAATGCCAAAATTGCTATTTTTGAATACTTAAAAATAGCAGAATGCCAAATGCCAAAAAAAGCAAACCATCTTAAGATTTTTGTAATCTTCTCCTCTCCTATATATATTCTTCTTCGACTTTAACTAAGATTTTAGGGTTTTTCTTGCGCCATGAATTAATCTATTTGCTTAAAGTTCGATAACAAATCAGAACATGGAAAAGGGCTTCTTCAAGGTTTTCTTCCCTAAAACCCGTGCAGAATAGCTGGTAAGTGTTCTTTCCTCCTCATGGTATTTGATTTCTTGGGATTTTTTTCTTGAATTTTTTCTTTTTCTTTTTTGGGAGATGTGGTTAATGGAATGGAAAGCCTTGGTGAGATTTAGATCTGCAGAACTTAGATGCACAATGAACTTAGATACCTTATGGTATTTTACTTTTTAAGTGTACTTCCCTTCTCATCTTTTTTCGATGTTCTAATATATAAGTATTGATCTATGATTCTTGTTGGCTCTTTTACTTGAAAACCTTTTTAAGTAATCTTTTTGATGGTATGGGCTGCGAATAAGGGTACGAAAGTTAAAAGAGGAAATGTGTCTTTGTATGATGCAAGTAAATTTTATACTAATATCTTATATTTGTTATATCTCCTAATTTTATGAAAATATATGTAGAATTCAGTTAGTGTTGAAGGAAGTAACGTTGCAGTAAAACTATGAGAATAGCTTGGATTTTTATTTTATAGTTTCTGAAATAGTTACATTCTTGAATTCTAACCTCAAAAGTCTCAAACCCTGAGTTTATTTGACATATTTTTTCATCTGATACTGGATGCATTTATGATATAGTCAATATGATATAATGTTGATATTGTTCTTTTTTAAAATGAAACTTCTTTTCTCTTAACATAACATCCCCACAAGTTTTAATAATTAGAAGAATGAAAAGTTACCAGGAAGGTTTCCTTTAGGGATCGATGTGGCAATATGTGACCTGTAGAAGTGACTAAATCATAAAGAAATTTTTACTTTCCGTATGGATGGGAGAAATTCATTGAGGAAAACAATGTACAGTTAGGATAATTTTTAATTTTTGATTATGATGGAAAGGAAACATTTGACTTTAAATTACTTGGAAGAAATGGATGTGAAAAGAAAGAAGTTGGAGGTGAAAACAATGAGGGAAAAATGAATGATGAACATCAAAAGATTGTAAATTATTGTCAAATGATTTGGCTTCATGATGGTTGGCAAGAATTTATGGAACATCATTCTGTCGGCTATTGGTAATTTTTACTTTTCAAATATGGACAAAACTCATGTTTTAATGTCCACATATTTGACCTCGCCACTACTGAGATTGATTATCAATTGAGGAGTCATGGCAATGCTAAATTACGTGATGTTGGTTAGGATAATTCTCATGGAAAGGAAAAAATCTTTCTGATAAGAATGGTAAGAAAGCTGTTGAAATTGTTGATCCCTTGAATCCTGAGCAAGGACCAAAGAGTTCACCTAAGTCATTTGAACTTCCACATGGAGCCAAAAGACGTAAAATTGCATCTGGAAATATTAAGCTTTTGCATTGCTATGAAAGAAGAAGCAGAACAAACAAATTACAAGAAGACGGATGGCTATCCAATGCGAAGAATTTAAACATATTGGGAAATAACAATTTAACTAAGCCACTCAGGGGAAAATTAGTTCGGCAAAGTATGAAAACTCCTATACATTCTACAGTGGCAACCGGAGGTATGACTAATACAATTAATGCACAAGAGGGAAGTAAGAAAAAATATACTTCATTTCAATGGAAGTAAATATACAGAGATCTTAGATGCATTGGGACTAGCATCTTAAAATAAAATAAATTAGAAGACCGGCTAGTTTGTTTTCCAATAAATATTGTAATGTTTAAAATTTATTTGCATTATATTGAGAGCTAATTTGATAAATTTTAGGTACAATGAAATCATTCACCAGCCATCCATGGGAGAAATCTATAGTTCATGGAAGCCCTGATAATAGTCGCAAAAGAGGATGACCAAGGGCTGCAGAAGCGAACGGGCAATTAATGTTGCCAAAATGTTTATGCCTGAAATCCTTACTTCTTGCGAATTCTTGAAATATATAACATAGTACAGAACCGTATTCTGGTAATCCTTTTACCTGTACATTAAACTGAATGTGTCATTTTCCCGCTGTGAACTATTTTGTATCTCAATATATGTAATAGCCCAGAAGTGCCTAAGACTAGATTCGGGAATTGAAAATAAGAACAGCAGAAAAATATGAGATTTTTACTTAGAATGACTCGTGGTACAAGTCATGGGAAGGTGTAACGAATTGTTAGTGGGAGTCATGGAAAACTGCTGGGTGTGAAGGTCTGGACTAATGGGCCATGGTACGACTCGTTGGTAGATGTGACAACGCATTGTCATGAGTCATGGTTAGTCGCGGAAGAAGTAGGGGTTTGGAGTAAGGAGTTAAGGTACGATTCATAAGATGATGTAACAGGTCGTAGGTTGGAGTAATTGTTTGTCACCGAGGTACCAGGGTTGGATGGTACGAGTCGTAGTATGACTCGTTGTAAGGAACAATTTTATCCATGGCAAGTGCCCGTAGGAAGGAGCAGGAAATTCTCCCAGTCGTGGTAATGGATGGAACCCACAACTCATTGGATAAAGGTATGAGTCGTGGTGTGACTCGTGGAAAAGTCCAGAATGCAGGTTTCATCAAAGGCAGTAACGGATGGTAACCACGAGTCTTGGTAAGGAGGTACAACTCGTGGTATGAGTCGCAGTCACTACCAGTGTTAAATATCTAGATTTTTCATTAAGGGCATTTTCCTAATTTCTAAGTTCCTAAGTCCTAAACTACGTCGTTTTAAGCTCAGTTAGAAGGGTTTTAAGGGTGCTTAACCTATCCTAAGCCTTACCATTCCATGCATGTAAAATTTGAGCGTTCCATAGGAGATCAAGCTTGAGAAATCCCCCTATTCCTTCTCCAATTCCTTTGGGATTTCAAAGGGGAATGTAAATAAGATTTACCCAGGTATGTAGAGTTGTGAATGAGAGTTCCTCTTCACTCTCATGCCCCAATTCCTCTCTATGTTCATGTTTCAAGTATTAAGTTAAATTTGCTGATCTTATGGGGTTTTAAGCCCAAATTTATGGAATTCCCTTTGATTTGATTATGGGTCATTTCCCTTCATGTTCTAAATGTTGTTTTAAAATCTATGGACAGTTTTCTATATTTAAATTGATTATTTATTTTATGGTTTCAAATCTCAATCAATCTATGCCTAATTATGCAAGGTATCATGAAAAGTTAAGTTATGATCCTATTTTGATTTATAATTTTATTAAGTCTAAATTATGATTTATGATTCATGTTATGATTTATTTTCAAGTACCATTCATGGTTTATGAATATAAAGTATATGAATTTTCACAAATATGCCCGTTCTTCATGATTTATGAATTTATGATTTTGGCCGACTCATGGGCCTTATTTCATGGCTAGTTCACGTACTTCAACTATAATTATGATTATCATGATTTAAACTAGCCCATGAATCTCATGTATGTTTTCTCTACTATGATATGAGCACTATATATGTTTTGAAAGTAGTATTTAACACCGAGTAGACCCCGAGGTCCAAGCATACCCCGAGTCTCAGAACTATGCACCAACACAGCCATGGTGTGACCTCCCTTAAGACTGTTCCCTTTGCCCGCGTGGGCCTTTCATGAGTGATATCACGCATTTTTCATGGTTCTACTTTTGGCAAGGTATGAACACCCTCCCAACTAGGGGTTTACAGGTCGTGCTCCATGTGTGCTCATATGGGGTATGTTAGTTATAAGAATCTTCCACTATTCCTCATGATTTATGCATTGTTATGATTACGTTGCTTTGGCTCAAGTTATGTGTTATAAGTTTTCTATTATGATTATGATTATGACTAGATTACGAATGGTTTGAAAACCTTGAGCCCTCATATTTATATTATGGTACTCATGTTTATACTGTCCTATTCTTATGAACTCTTATGTATTTTAACTGTCTATTTTACTTACCTTGCATACTCAGTATATTTCAAGTACTGACCGCATACTCTATGCTATATCGTTTCATGATACAGGCTCGGACGCTCAATTTTAGTTTTGCTGCTAGCCAGATTCTCAGAGTTAGCATTTCTCAGCCTATTGGTGAGTCCTCATACTTCGAGGATCTTCTTATCAGATTGTTATCGGTACTTTTAGTTTTCATCTTATTAGTGAGTTAGTTGGAGTCTTGTTCCATCAACTCGTCGGGTTATAGAGGCTTATCACGCATATCATGTATTCAGCTTCGAATCAGTATTATGTCTTCCGTTGTTAAGATGTTATTAGATTTTTCAGACTTTCACTTAAGCATGCTTATTTATTTTAGTTTCAGTTATGTTCTTAGCTACTATGTTCATGTCATGGATGGACTTGGATCCTCTCGGGATTTCTTCTCGTGTCTCTATCTAGGCCTATGTTCGGGTCGTGACAATATTAATACATATACATATTAATCTTGCATTCTTCTTGATGCATAATTCAGAACTCATCATAATCTGCAGAAAATACCAGTTGACTTTGTCTGAAAGTATATGCCAAAGACTTCAAAACTAATTGAACTTCAAGATTCTGATGGAAATAAGTGGAATGCGTTGTATTAGGAGGAAAATGCGAATGTTTTTAAGCAAAGGATGGTTGGAATTTGTCAGGGATAACAATTTAGTGGCAGGAGATGCTTGTGTCTTTGAGTTGATCAAGGACCTTCAGGCTAATGAACTTATGCTAAAGGTGCATATATTTCTCCCTCTACGGTGGAAGAAAATTTGACAAATTTACTCAGTGGTAGTGTGCCTGAACCAATCCTGTCTAATGGTAAAAACTTTACACTTCAGTTTGATAAGTAAGCACACAGAGAGTTTAGATGCATTCAGACCCGTATCCTCAGATAGAATCAATCACAGGACCAGTTAGTTTGTTCAAACATTAGAAAATCTTAAGCTCAAAACTTATCTGCTACACACTGAGAGCTAATTTGATGAATTGCAGATACAAAGAATTCATTCACCGTCCAGCAATGGGAGAAATTTTTAGTGCATCGAAGCTCTGATAACCGTCGCAAAAGAGGACAACCAAGGGCTGCAGAAGCAAATAGGGCAACTAATGCTGCCAAAATGTTTATGCCAAAAAATTCTTACTTCATGATGACTCTTGAAGAATATAATGTAATACAGAACTATATTCTGGTGAGAGATTCTCATGTAAAATAATCTAACATTCTTATTGTATCTTGACACATACTTCACAACTTGTCCTAATCTGCAAAATATACCACCTGAATTTGCCGAGATTATATTGCAAAGACTTCAGAACCAATTAAACTTCAAGATTCTGATGGCAATAAGTGGAATGCACATTGATTTAGGAGGAAAACATCTATGTTTCTAAGCAAAGGATGGGTAAATTTTGTTAGGGATAATGGATAAGTGGTTAGAGATGCTTGTGTCTTTGAGTTGATCAAGGACATTCAGGATGATGAACTTATGTTGAAGGTGCATATATTCCACAATAAGGTGGAAAACAAATCAATAACTTGACACACTTATAGCTATCTAACAAATATTGTCTATCGGTAAATAAGGAAGGTGGTCTTTGTTGGATGGTCTTCTTTGTCTTTTTTTTTTTCCTTCAATTGGAGCCTTGTAACTCTAGCTGTTGACATTGCCATAGTAGAAATGCTGAGACTATTTTCTAGATGTTCTTTTCCCCTTTTTCATTTGTGCATTCTTTGCTCCCATGCTTTTCGTGGGTCAATAATCAACTAAATTTATCTATACTTCTTCACTACTTATACAGATTTGATGGAGTTAAGCTGTATTGAAGGGGAATCATTTTGTCTCAATTGTGATCACTTCATAAAATTTTAAATTGCAACGTGAATAAATGCAAAATACTTTTTTTAATTCATTCAAACGAATAAGTTAAGTTAATAAATAATCGAATCATATTTTCATGATCTAATTTTATCACTCTTAAATGGGGTGAAAAGCTCCTTCGAACATGTGGTTAAAATCCTCAATCCTCGTAGAGAAAAACATGTACTTTGTAGTCATCTTCAGATGTTGTAAAGCGTGGAGTTAACGCCACTAATATCTAATACTTATTAGATAAATAAATGATAGCCATGGCATCTCACTTTTATGATGTGGCAATACCTTAAGCAATAGTTGGGGAAACCGCAGAGTTAAAAAAATGGAGAGGAGAGGTCTCCTATCTCCGGCATTTTGATATTTTGAAAGTAAATATATTTTTTTATTTTATATTACATATATTTTAAATTATTAATTATTAAATTTATAATGTTCTTATATAATTTCAAGAATATAAATTTTAACTAAAAAAAGCTTAAAAACATCTATGTCTAAATTTATGATAAAATAGGAATTTGGCTTTTAAAATTCGAATTTATCATATAAATTTAAATTTTGTCTTTGTGATCTCAAATGAGTAAAAATATCTTTATACTAAATACAATAGTGAAATAATCATCATAAAAAATTGTGATAGAATGATAACTAATGGTATATTATTCCCTTTTCGTACAACTGCTCATCCGAATGCTCCCGAATGATAACTTTATTTTTAATCAAATATATTAGATTTGAGTGTTGATATGAAATTACCTTTCATAAAAAAATAATTTACCTCCCAAAATGAGACTTTCAAATACTCATTCAAAGTCATCGGCAACCCAAAAAGCGATACGGACGAGCGGGGAAAAAAAATGATAGTGAAGCAGTCGTCGATGCTATAAATGAGAAAACGCACAAAGCCACATCAACAAGCTATATGTGAAATAAACAAGCTGATCAATTCAACTTTATATATGGCTTGATAGAAGAAAAGATCAAAAAACATAAGAGGAAAATATATAATCGATCAGCACAAGGGTAATAGTTGTGAACGGAGAAAAGGCAAAGAGGAGCAATAAGCTTCTAAGAATCTGCCATTGGAAGCCATCACAAAAAGCAGCTTCTTCAACACCCTGAAAGAGCAGGCGATTGACCTGGGCCACTGAACCACCCGACGCTTATTACCCAGTCGTATAGTTCTTCCTTTACGCCTCCTCACATGGCGGCGAGGCCTACACCATCCAAGTGTCACACTTGAGTTGGACAATTGGAGAATTGCATCACCACCTTTATTCTCACGCATGCCTATCCAAGCTGAGTTTTCTGGCTGCTACACTAATGTTATGGTGGCTCCTTTATATGTGCCTAGGTTGAGGCGCGGATCTATGACGTGTTCCTACTATTTTCTGCTTCAACTACGCCAAAAATTTAAAATACATGTGAACATAATATAATTATTTTCTCGGTTTTAAAATAGGGGAGTAAGAAGATATTAATAATGTTATTTTAATTTTACTTTTTATGTAAATAAAAGTAATTTTACGTAATAAAGAAATTACTAAAGACTATCTTTTTTGAAGATATTTATTAAGAATAAATTCGT
>JACEIK010011374.1:26277-37288 GCA_018107945.1 Datura stramonium
GAGAGAAGCTGCAGTGAACAGATGCCATATTAAAATCGAAAGTGCACTAACTATAGTACTCCTACTCTTTTCTTGAAGATAACATGAGACGGAAGGATAATGATCTTTATATTAACTAGCTAGGTTATATATTCTTGCTTTTCTCTTATGTGTTTTTGTTTTCCATGTCGAAGTTTGTTTATCCAACATATATGCAGAGCCTTGAATTTGTATAGTTTAATGATGATCTTTAAAAAAGTCAGATTATTCTAAAAATTTACCTCGGCTTCACATTATTTTCTTTTGTGTCTCTCATTCTTCCCCTTCTATTTTAATTATTGTTATATTTAGGGGAGACAAATTGATGTGTCGGGAGTTTGCGACATATCTCTGCTTCATTTTATTGAGTTTTGCATGTCTTTAGGTACTAAATTAAGTCCAAACTAACCTTAATATGCTATGTTTCAAGAACCCATATGAAAGGAAGAAAGGAGGAGTAAAAGTGAAAAATCTGTCCAAAAAAAAAGAAAATAAAGGACGGACTGCCTCTCAAAAGGACGATCCATACCTTCAAATGTCCATCAAGTCCCGTTTGATCTAAAAACCACTTCCAAGTGGTTAGCAGCTGATGAGGTGAAGGTCTAGAAGGTCTTTCAATCAAAGGATGAATCACCTGACTAAAAATGCCAGAATCAAAGGACGAACTGAAGGACAGACTATCTTTCCAAAAGAAGGTTTGTGAATCAATTGATGAACAACAACTTGGAAGAATCTATTTTTAATTGGAAAAGAAAAGGATGGTCCGTTCTTCCAAAGGACAGTCCATCCTTGCACACCTAGAGCCCTCCGATTGTAAATGAATTAGGGATTTTTGAGACTTAGTATAAATAATAATTTTCTCTTATTTTTAGATATATCATCATAGACTAAAGTATATAGAATAATTTATAGTTCATCATAGATAGATAGCATAGAAAGTAGATCTATCTTATAATTTGAAGATTGAAATTTATCAATTCAAGTTTTCTTCTCCAAATTGTAATTTCATTCGTAAGAATGTTCAATTACTTGCTTTCTTCTTATCTTCTTGCTATGGATAACTAAACCCAAATCTAGAATTGTGAACCCTAATGATCCCAATTGGGTAAATTATTTGTTGGCTTAAGAACATTTGATTGATTTGTGATTTGTAAAGTGTGACTGATAATGAAAGTCATTCAATCTTGTCCAATCACCTTTATTATGCTTGAAAGAGCCAATTTAGGTTGGTTTAAAATCAATCAACAATAACTCAAGGCTCTAACTCTTGTTTAATGGATTCACCTAGACATACGATGAATTTCAATTAGCAAAATACAATTGGGTAGAAGGAAATTATCTTCAATTTGATAAATTTGAGGTAGATTGACACCATTGGTGTTACTGAAAGATACCTATTTATTTCCTAAGTGATTGCTTGCATATTCATTAATAGCCCATTCTCAATGTGCCCATATTGAGTAATTTAGGGGGATCAATCTAAAATTGGATTCACTTTTCTAGTACTTCTCATGATTTGATTTACAATCTCTAGCAATTTACATTCCTTAGTTATAACTATATTTCTCCTAACCCTAATTCGAATAATGTCTAAACTCTCAAATCTTAATTGACAAATGCTAGGTAGTTTGGGCCTACCAAAGTCCCTATGGATTCGACTCGACACTTAGTTGGGTATTATGCATCAACCTTTTACACTTCCAAAGTTGGAGTAGATTTGAGCGACAATCAAATTTTTTGGTGCCGTTGTCGGGGAATTTTGTATAGACCCTATCTAACATTATTGATTTAGTTTGTTTGATTAGATCAATTCTTTTACTTTTGCTTGTCCCTTGTGTTATGAAATAGGTGATTACTTAGCATTCTGCATTTGGAAAGGATAGATCATGATTATACCCAAATTCCATGGTTGAATAATGAACCATATGGATATTCGGTGACCATGGAGGATATTTCCTTTCACATCCATATTACTCAAATCAGTAATACAGTCCCATGCAAGATGCAGAGATAAATTATTCTTCTTCACCATTGGATGTGGACCAGACTCCATATTATTATGATCAAGATCCTTGCTTTCATCCCTCTAGCCATCATGACTATCGAGCTTCCCAACAACAACGTCTAGATGATCAAGCAGCTAGGATGAGTAATATAATATAATACAAGATTGGAACTTAGAGCCAACTTTTAACTCCAAGGGCTCTAGGTTGGAAAGTATGCTTAATCGAGTATTATAGAATCAAGAGGAAGAGAAAGCCACCCTAAAAAATATGACTGATGTGTTGAGTGCCCATATAGATCACTTCAAAGGCTCCATTGTTATATGAGTCGTATTCTTGACCAAGATGGGCAGTTAACCATTTATTTTGATGATTCCTTTGAGAGTAATGAAAAAGACTCTTCCACTTATTGTTTGACAATCACAACAAGGAGTGCGAAAGTATTGCACCCAGGGTCGAACATACGCATGGAAGAGGAGATCAATGTTGAGGAAAAGCTAAGCCCTAATCTTGGTTTAGCACATGAGAAGGTAATAGATGATGCCTCGACAAAAGAAGTGGATGAAGAACTCAAGCTAGAGGTATCGACACCTCTACAAAATCTCCCTATTCCTCCTTCTCTTTATTTCTCAAAGGATGCATATGAAGCATGATGATGATAGAATGGCTAAGTACCTTGACATGATGAAACATGTGTCTTTGAGTATTTCATTTATTGAAGCTTTCAAAGAAATGCCAAGGTTTGCAAAAATATCTCAAGGAGCTTTTGACAAAGCAGCGACCATACAAAGATGAGGTGGTCAGCATCATATAAAGAGTTAGTGTTATTATTTCAGTATAATAGTAGAGAAGAAAGGTGATCCAGGAGCTTTCACTTTCCCATGTATGATGGAATACAAAAATTTCACCAAATCTTTGTGTGACAATGGGGTAAGAATCAATCTACTGCCTCTCGATATTTCCAAAAGCACAAGACTAGGTTTTCCTATACCCATGAATATGAGACTACAAATAGCTGACCGATCAATCAAACGATCGTTGGGGATTATTGATGATGTCTTGGTGTAAGTAGGAAAGTTCATGCTCCTAGTAGACTTTGTGATACTTGTCTGTGCCATTGATCTAGAAGTTTCTACCATATTGGGTGACCATTCTTTTCCATTGACAGGACTATGATAGATTCTGAATGAAATGAGATCAAATTTCGAGTGATTGAGGAGGAAGTCATATTCAAAGTCGATAGAGGAATAATGTTGCCTCAAAGATTTGCATGCATATCAGTACATGATGAGTTAGATAACATGGAGGAGGTTCTAGATCCGATTAAGGAGAAAGATGATTTGGAAGGAATCCTTACTACTATCCTAAGAGATGATGATTTAATTGATGATATAAAAGAACATGGAGAAGCAGTGAACTCACTTGAAGGGCTTGGGTATTACTCCTATAAGCCAAGAAAGTTATTACTTGACCTTGAAAATTAGTCCACTCCTCCAACTAAACCTTGCATTGAAGAGATGATAATGCTCAAATGATACCTCAGAAGAAGTATAATGTGATCGTTGTCAATATACAATCTAACTAAAGTTGGGATCGATGCCATGAGGAATATAGTCAAGATTTTGACTAATGCAATTACTTATGCTTTTAGTTTAGTTATTTTCTAAGGGGGGTTTTTATAGAAAATAATAAGTGAAATTGTTATAAAATGGTGTTGTGATCAGAAATATGCAATTAATTGGAGAAGTGTTCCCCATGGATTTATAATTATGTCCGATTATTACACTTATTATCTATTCCAATACTTAGCCTGTAGAATTGATATCATACATTCATCCAAACGACTGATTCGACACTATTAGATGACTATACTCAATCACTCGATTAGGTCTCATGAGTGTTCCTGACTAACCTTTATCAATGTTTCCAAATTAAATTTCCTACGATCGAAGCTCAAGTTATTAAATAAAAATTGAGAATTTCAAGTCTTTGTTGTCTTTTTCTTTTCCTAATCTCTACATCTCTAGGTTCAAGCAAGTAGAAAATATGGGCTAATCCTAACGTTGCACATTGTCAAGAAACAATTAATAAGAAGGGAAGCACAATACAAGCGTCAATAATGGTTTAGAATAATTTTGTGCTAACTCTAAATTGTTATTTCACCATGGTTCCCACAACTCTAGTTGTGGATATTTAGCTACTCATAATTGCAAGAACAATTGTAGAAAGCATAGAAGAATTCATGAGTAAAGACTTACAATGATGAAATAATAAAAATTCAATGATTAATTGCACAAAAAATCTTCAAAGTTAAGAACACAATTAAGAAAACTTATTTAAAGCTTCGTGTATTTTCTCCAAGTTGCATTGGGGAACTCCCCATAAACACAATAATAATGTAGAGTATCAAATCCCCTAATAAAAAATAAAAGGAAAGTATTTATGCAATTAATCAAATCCTTTTCTAAATTAACAGGGATTGCTGCGCTAGGATAACTTACAAGTCGTAGTCAGTGCTCGTGGTATGCTTGATAGCTTTTGGATCTCTCAGGTACGGAAGCCTTACAACTCTTAATGAGTCACTACAAATCGTAGGTATCAGCCGTGACTTGGAATTCCAAATTGCACACCTCTGATGATCAACCTATGGGTCGTTACTACGATTCGTACCATACTAGTATGACCTGTGCAATCAAATCATGCCTTGAGGATGCCAAGTTACTGGCCCTCTGCTTCTCACCACGAGTCTGTGGTACGATTCTACAGTTCTGTTATGGCTCATAGTATCTGGTCTTACCACGAAACTTATACTTGTGCTTCTTCTGAATCTCTGTTATGGGCAGTAGTTATGGCTCGTACCCAGATGGTATGGCTCGTATTGTGACTTATAGCAGATCCATTTTTGCAGTTTTGCACTTCTTTTATGCACTCAAACTCCGGGACATTATTTCCCTGAATATACAGTAAAAGAACCTCATATCCGTATAAACACACCCAAGTTCTAGCATCTTTTCTATATTTTTAGCATCGAAAGTGCCATAAAACCACGGTACATCAACACCTTTAATATTACACCCCGTAAGTTCTTATCGTTTAACTGATGTGTGCGTACATATGTTGAGAGTTTTAGAGTATGACGCATGCGGGAAAGGGCTCAGGGGATGAGTGTGTGAGCACGTTATCGAGCGGGCAGGAGGCCGGAGCTGGAGACAGGGCACACCGGGTGCCACGCCGCGCAACCCACACCTGCGCATGGGCCAACACATCGTGCCCGTGCGTTGGCGCGATGAGCAGCGCGCCGTGTCCTCCTCTGCCACTGCCTCAAGTATATATATGTTAAGTTGTGAAGTTTAAATCATTAGAAACATTTCTAGAACTGAGGCTATGGATTGGGCGAAAGTTCATGAAGTTCTCTTCATATTAAGTCAAATTATGCCACTAAACATCGTTCAATCACAAATTCTTCTTAGGTAATGATTCCTAGACCTTTGAGAACATATCTATGGAGTTGAATCTTTGAATTGGCCTGGTAAGATGGAGTCCCCCCGAGTAAAAGTCATAGAAATCACTTCTAATAAAGTCTTAACTGTCTACAAGTAATGAATAAGTATTTCTACCTTTATAATCTGCAAGAATTCGTAAGATTTTGTTGAGTTGAACTCGTGTTGATATATTGTCATTATGTTTGTGGGATAGGGATTGCTGGCCTAACTCATGGATTTTAATAGCCCTGTTCCATTGGCGTAAGAGCTAGAATATGGAGGGAATACGAGTTCTTGATCGCAGCTGGATTGATTAAGCCGAATTCGGCAATTGAGGTATGTTAAGGCTAACTTCTTTTGGCAAGTTGTTCTCATTGTATAGTTGATATGACCTGTACTTTTGTAGTAGCTTATGATTAAATATGTTATGGTTAGCTACTACGAGACAAATTAATATTGTAACATAATATCCCTCGTTGGGAGAGACTACCTTCAGTTTTGACAATTGCTAGAGGCGAAAAAGCGATTCCCTATTCATTATTTACCGTCTAGAGGGACTAGTAGTGGTTCAATGCCATACTAAGGCCAAAAAGGCCTGTGGTTAGTTGTTAGTATAATTGGGTAAGTTAGGCGGCATAGGGCTAAGCTTGGAGACAGAACTTTCTATTTGACGCCTATATATATACAATAACGCTTGCCTACAAACCATTGGCATACCTTGACACCCATAGGACTAGAGTCAGGATAGAATGGATTTACCTTTGAGTCAATGGCACCAGGGTTGCCTAATGAACTGGGTGGTAGCTTTCTAGGTGAACTACCTACTGCCAGCGACCGCATAGCTTCTTTTGACTTATAGTTGGTTGTATCGGCCGCTCAGGAAACCACCCTAGTTGCCAGAAGTCTAATGGACCATGCGATATCCTAAGTAAGTATCTTAGTAGTCATTATACATGGGGCTAAAGCCCCTAACTGTTCATACAAATGCCTATGTACATGTTGCCTAGAAGGGTTAAGTCTAAGTATACCTTCCTACGCGGCTACAGATTGCTCACAGGAGCTATATGTTGTCAGGACAGACTAGATTGACGCCTACGAACTAGAACCTTAGTATTATGGTTTACTCTTTGGGTTAATAATTGTTGTGGCTGCCCATAGGATTATTGTGGCTGATCGCCCAGTATCATACCCAGTTATTAGTAGCTTGTAGTCATTCTAGGTGAGGGAAACATAGTTGGTCGCCTACGACCTTGTTGTCCACTGATGAATGACTGTTATACCAATATGACCTTCAGAGTGTTTCCAGGTCACCTCGGACCTCGCCCTTTTCCTTTCTGAGACAACTGAATTTACAATTACTTCCATGAACAGCTGACTAGCGATGGACACATAGGATACACCTATTAGCTGCTATTTAGGATGTTACAAGAGCTCAGCCGGCTCATATACAATCACAGAAGCCCAGATGGCTCATATACAGTTACAGGAGCCCAGATGGCTCATATAAAGTCACAGGAGCCCATATGGCTCATAGGTAGTTACATGACTCCCGATGGCTCAGATACAATTAAAAGAGCCCATACAGCTCATATACAACTATAGGAGCCCAAATGACTCGTATACAGTCACAGTATCCCATAAGGCTCATATACAGTTCAGGAGCCTATATGGCTCATATACAGTTACAGGAGCCCAGGAGGCTCAGATACAGTCACAGGAGCCCAGACGGCTCATATACAATTACAAGAGCCCAAATAGCTCATATACAGTTACAGGAGCCCATATGGATTAAACACAATCGCAGAAGCCCCGAAGGCTTAAATACAGTTTCATAGGTCGAGTATGCTTATGCTACAGCTTGCCTATGGAGCTACAGTGAAATAGATGGAAGTTATAGTTTTCTTGCACTTGTCGGGGCTTATAGGGGCCTAGGTAGGTTATCTTTGTGTTGTTTGCACCTTCCAGACTTATGGGGGCCAGGTTAGGTTCTTGTTTGCTAGATATAGTTTATGAATATAGAATTATACAACTTAAGTTCCTGTTGGTATATTGGTCTACTAGATACAGGCTATAATTATGAAAACATATAGGTTAACTTTGGCTCCTTTTTTCTAATTACTTTTAGCTCTTTATCAGCTTCTATTCAATGTTTTCTACTTCCTTACATATTCGGTACATATTGTATTAAAGCCCATGCAAGGGGCGTTGCATACTTGCTTGTAGGTTTAGACAGACAAGTTTCAGGGCCTTCTAATAGCTATTCAGAGTCAGCAGATTGGCCAGCTCCTTTCAGTCGGAGTTTCCAGGTTGTAGAGGTTTACCTATCTTTTATTATATAGTATTTGGGTAGGTCGGGGCCCTGTCCCAACCAATATTTTCACTCTTAAAGGCTTGCAGACTACAATCCTCAGTTAGTTGTTCGCATTGGCTATGTGGGGCCTAGTATAGCTTTCAGTTAGCAGCCTTGTCGGCTGTAGTTGATATATGTCTGCCTATTTTTCCTACTGTGATGACTTAGAGAGCATGATGTTCTTTACAGATTGTATAGGATCCCTATACTATCATGTTGTAGGGTTAGCTATTTCCTTTGACAGATTTTCTATGTGGCCTTGTCGGCCCGAGGCTATGTTGCTGGGAAGCACTAGAGGTGCCTATGCCCAGCTAAGTCAGCCCAGGTGTTGATGTGGCATTAGGTGCTAGTCATGTCTCCCAAGGTAGGGTGTGACAAATTTGGTAGCAGAGTAACATCGTATCTTAGTGAGTTTACAAGCCGTTTCTAGTAGAGTCTTGTTTATAAATATGTGTGCACCACATTTTATAAGCAGAAAGCTACGAGGCATGATAGTATGGTTACCCCTCTTTCTTCTCAGATCGTGATATAGAGCCTAATTGTATAGGGTTTAGTCCCTAAGATTATGTTGTTATGTCTATCTATGGTGATGTCTAATATACGATCGACTATAGTCATCTATGAGTTAGATACGGTAGCAGGAGAGGGTACTAGTAGGGTGCCACAGTTGGAGACAACTAGCTTAAGGGCGAAAGGGGGACATGTTCTTGATTACCCCAGTATCCTCCAGGGCACCAAGAACTTCATAGGGCAACAGATATGCCGACTCTACTTCCAGTTCTTTTTATACCTTCAGATCAGGATATCAAGAATACAGTATGTATATTGATTGAGATGAAAACTTCTCAGTGTTAGCCAGTAATACCAATTATTATCGGACCTACAGAGGGATACAAAAGTTTGAGGGTTCGTGAGTTTCTTGTTTCGAGTCCTCTACAGTTCACGAGGATATAGTATAGAGAAGACCCCTAGAACCTCAGAGACTAGTTGCAAAGGATATTCAGGGTTATGTATGCTTTACCCACAGAGTCAGTCAAGTTAACAACATTTCAATTTCAGGATATATCAGTTCTGCGGTACAAGAGTTAAGAAAGATCCAAAGGCAGAGATGCACCTTCACCTACTGGGCCCGGTCTTTCTGAGGCTTTTATAGACCATTATTTTCCTCGAGAAATTTGACAGGTCAGGATAGAGCAGTTCTTCCACCCGAAATGGGGTGGAGCAAGCGTCAGAAGGTACACATTAAGGTTTGATTCCTTGGCTAGGTATATGCCAACATTAGTTGATACCATGCCAACTGGGGCACACTAATTTATAGTAGGGTTTGCACCAGTATATGTGGAGCCCTGTATTACAGCCACATTGCGAGGAGACGTGGATATTTCGCGAACTGAGTACCCCAAATTCTTAGAGATCATAAGTTATATGTAAAGGTCTCAAAATGAGAGTTCTGGTTAAACCCTGTAGCTTTCTTGGGACATATTGCATCGGATATAGGTATTCAAGTTGACTTGCAAAAGCTAGAGACTGTTAAGATTTGACCCATACCCATGACTCCAACAAAAGGTTGCAGCTTTATGGGGTTAATTAGGTATTACAGAAGGTTTATGGAAGGGTTTCTTTGCCCTATCAGCACCATTGACAAAGCTGACCCAGAAAACAGCTAAGTCCCAGTGGACTAAGGTTTGTGAGCAGAGTTTCCAGGGGCTGAAAGACAGATTGACATCTACAACAGTATTAGCCTTGCTAGAGAGATTAGGGGGCTACGTGGTATACTTTGATGTTTTAGGCGTAGGGTTAGGGTGTGCTTTGATGCAGCACGGTAAGGTGATTGCTCATGCTTCAAGGCAACCAATAAAGCACGAAAAGAACTACCCTACCCATGACCTAGAATTGGCTGCAGTAGTCCATACTTTGAAAATTTGGAGGCATTACTTTTATGGTGTCTATGTAAACATTTCCATTAATCACGAAAGCTTCTAGTATATTTTTAAATAGGAAGAGTTGAATTTGTGACAATGTCGTTGGCTTGAGTTTCTAAAGGATTATGACGTAGACATCTTGTATCACCCAGGGATGCCCTTAGTCATAGATCCATGAGCAGCCTATCATATTTGTGACCAGAAAAGAGAGAATTGGCTCGAGAGTTACACCAGTTAGTTAGTTTAGGAGTCTGGTTGATGGAATTAGATGATAGTAGTGTTGTGATCTAGAATATAGAAGTGTCATCTCTAGTTGTGGAGGAGAAAAAGCGATAGTACGAAGGCCCTAGCCTAGTACAAATAACAGGGGCAAGGATCAGCAGGAGAAGTCTATGGCTTTTGAGATAATAGGGGACAGAGTCTTGAGATTCAGAGATCGATTCTACATTCCAGATATGGCAGGGCTTCGCTAGCAGATTATGATAGAGGTACATCATTCTTGTTATTCTATTCACTCGGGTCCGACAGAAATATACCTTCGTGAAATGTACCATGATATAAAAGAGATTTACTGGTAGCATGGAAAGAAGAAAGATATTTCCGACTTTGTAGCGCAGTGTCCCAATTGCCAGCGCGTAAACACCGAACATCAGAAACCTAGTGGGCTGACTCAGGAGATAGCCATGCCTATGTGGAAGTGGAAAGCAGTCAATATAAACTAGGGTCAATGTTGATAGGTTGCCGAAATTACATTTCTTTCCGGTCAAGGCTACATTTTCAACTGAAAATTATATTGTGTTGTACATTAAGGAGATAGTCTGACTGCACAGTATTCCAGTGTCTCATACCTCTGATAGAGGGGCCTAGTTTATAGTTAGATTATGGAAGTCATTTCAGAAAAGCTTTGGAGCATAGGTTAATTTGAGTACAACTTTTTGTCCCCAGACAGATGACCAGGTAGAGCGCACGATTCAAACACCCGAAGATATGTTATGGGCGTGTATGCTAGGCTTCAGGGTAAGTTGGGAGGAACATTTACCTCCTATTGAGTTTGCATAATAACAGTTACCATTTTACCATCAAGATGGAGCCTTATGAGGCTTTGCGTGAGCACAAATATAAGCCCCCCTAGTATGAGTTGAAATAGGCGAGTTAGGGTTGTTAGGACCTGATCTTGATATATCAAACAAAAGACGGAGTAAAGCTCATTAAATAGCGTCTATCAACAGCTCCAAG